>VDFB02085074.1:0-14518 GCA_007258455.2 Sequoia sempervirens | reverse complement strand
TGACTTTTTGAGGTGGACCGTACGGATGCTGACGTCAGCATTCCGTACTGTACTGACTGTGAAATGGCCAAATCAGAATTTGACAAGTGGCTTCCATGTCAGAATTGTACGGACCAATCGGATCGTGACACGTGTCCATCCGTACACAGTCAACGGCACACGTCATCAGTCGGCACACAGTCATTGTCCACGTCATCAGCCGAGTCAGCGGCACAGTTGGCAGGACACGTCAGCTCTCCGTACGCCACGTCGTCATCCAGTTGGCGGACACACCAGCACCCACGTCGGCATATAGTTGGGAACACATGAGCATTGTCAGCAAATTGTACTTCGCCACGTGGCACCTCGTGAGCATGCCACGTGGCCTAGGCTTGCTCGGTCGGAGATTTGGAATTTGTTTGTTTAATAAAAAATCATGGCGCTGGCGTAGGGATTCGATCCCACACCACTCACCACCGAAAGACCCGCACCGGCCGTTCAACCAAAGCGAACGCGCTATACTCTATATGGAAACGGTTTTGTTTTGTTAACAGTTTGTTTGAAGTTTGTTTAAAAAAAACAAGCGGATGGGAGTGGAACCCGGAACCGCGGGGTTCCCAAAAGGGATGTGCACCGGTAGGCCATCGATCCCGTCTGAAATATTGGTGGCATCGGTTATTTTTGATAACATTTCAAATACCGAATGCCTAAATAAAATAAAAAAAAACTCTCCTACTCAAAAATTAAAACAACAATAATCCTTTTAAGGATTAACCAGAAACCTTCTCAACCATAATAGCCCGAATAATGCTAAGATGAAGGGCTTAATTTATATTATGGAATTTTTAATGATTTTTATGTAAATAAGGGAAGATATGAAGATATTATGGAGAGATAAGGGAGATTATTAAAATCTAAATGTTAAATTGGGAGATTTGGAAAATATTTTGTAAATCAATTGGTTAAAGGCCAATTTGAGAAAATTCTTTGTATAAAAAGGGGTGTAAGGTGAGAGAGGAGATCAAGTTTTCTTTCAGGTGACGAAGTCTTGAAGCTGTGGAGATAATCGAAAGAGAGGTCTTTTAGAGATCCCATTCTTGCACGTCAGAGCGCTGTTATGCTGCCGAAGTGCTTGGAGAATGATTGTGGTGCTTTGTAATTGATTTTGGAGTTAATCGGATCGGTCTCTCTATTGGAGTGGACCCGGAGACGTAGTCACTTTCGTGATGAACTCCGTTATCAACTGTTTGCACTTCTCTTCTTTTCTCTCTTTTTGTCTCTCATTTCCTTCCTTTCTGTTATACTCACCTTGTTAATACTTTCATTATGTTATTTCCTTAATTTAATTTTGATTTAATTAACTTGAAATAATCATTGTAAAAGCATTGTAAAAGTAAGCATTTAAATACCTAATCTAGTCTAGATCCCTATATAGATCAATCCACCAAACCATAGCCATCCAATAATTTTATTATCCAAAGGTAAAACCTATTACAATCTTTAATAATCGCTTCTTCATATTATTGTAACCCTGATCCCAACCCCTTTTTAACAAGCTTTGTAGCTTCCTGTATCTAGGCTCTACAAAAGTCGATTTTTCTTTCTTTTTGACGATTTTTCTCCTTTTCAACATGACGCTAAAAAAATGGCAAAAGTTTCTCGGGCTGCCGCTTCCCGAACCCCGCCGCCTAACCTGCCCCCACCCCCAACGGTAGTATAGGGGGCCGTGGTGTACAATATACTATGGGCTATAAAGTATAGCATGATCATACCAACAAGTACAATACAATACATGAAGATACTCCACATGAACTAGAACAAGTGTAGAAGTCTTCGTATCCAGGAGTAGCCATCATGAACAAAAACAAAGTGAGGGAACCCAATGGAGTGCATAACACGACCCATCCAACCATGTGGAACCCTAAGCTCCACCCCCCATGCCAGGAGATAATGATAAGGTCCCACCACCAAGACAAATGATAAGACAATAGCATGGCACAAAAGGGCTAACATGACTCTAACATATGAAAGTAACAATCAAAACATAAAGAAACAACTGCTTCTAGAGGTATAAGAACAACGAGGGGAAAGCAAACAAGACATACAAGGTTGCTATATGGAGGAGTGTCATCACAGAGTTTTCTATGGGTTACCTTGGCGTAACCTTCCTATGTTGTCAGACCCCCATCTTGGGTTACCTTGGCCACCTCTACTGGCCACCAAACCCCCATATAAACTATGTAGGATCAACATACATTCCAGTCGAACCAGACAATTGATCTTGCCATTCCAGGCCTTTCCACTCATTTCAAGCGTAAACAATTACTTGAGCCATGAGTGAGGCATTATCTTGATTAATGTGAACTACCCAACCCCCTAATTCATTTTAGATTATCACTTGATTAAACTCTCAATGAGCTACCCTGGACCTGCCACTTTGTGCATCAAACCCCCATTGAGATCCACTCCCCTACTAGCAACAAAAGACTCAACAATCCACTTAACTGGGTAAGCCAACTTGCAGAACATATAAAGCCACATGTAATATCACATAAAGCGAGGCATGCACCAACTTGCACAAATTCTCCATAGATAACAAAACCATAGTGCAAGGCTAGAAACCACAATCATAATTAGATATAGAATCAAGGGTTCACAAGGAACCAACATGAAAAGCCAATCATAAAGAAAAAAAAATTCCCCAACCTCTGGAAGACTAACAGATTACTAACACAATGATTCCCCAATTGAAACAACAACAATAACATGATCTCATAATCAAAATCAACCACAAAATCAAAAATAAAAATAAACCAATATGGCATCCAAGGGGGACCTCAATTTTCTCCTCACATGATACCAAAAATCAACTCAAAACCATAACCAACCTCAATAATCAAAGCTTCTCATTTCACTAATTCAATACCTCATTCTAAACAAGCAAACAAATAAACACTACAACTAGAAAATCAACTTAAGATTACAAATGACATCGACTTTTAGTATTCAACGCTAATAGTCAAACAACAATACATCCCATTTTATAATAACATAAAAACTCAATAAAAACAACCAATCCCAATGGTCAACCACAAAACAATTTCTTTACATTTATATCACTCGTTAACCATTAACCACATACTCCCCTTAAAGGGTCGTATACCACAATAACAATATGCCAATAATTAATTACCTAAAAGTTTACAATTTCCCCTATTAAATAATTATAAAGGCAATCATCATTCTATAATTTACATAAGATATTCTAATTCATATTCTATAGTCACCTAACTATAAGCAAATCAATTTCCTTTCATTTCAATTCTATTTTCCAATTTTACTTGCTTTATCCTTAATTAACTACAAGACAACTCTAATCTTTTCTAAGGTCATAAATCACAAACACATATACACACAAATATATATATATATATAAACATACAACTCACATATATAAGTAGTAATCGAATGCCAATAAGAATCATGTCCAACAAATGCAAAGAAATGTATATGCATAACAAGAACGAATACGAAACAAAATGAATGCATCACAATACAATTTACTCATTATTATATCATAGACATCAAAATACTCGTATAATTTTCAAATACCATCAGACAATGAGCAATCATCGATTTACATATACTGTCCGCTATGAAAACAATCATATCAATATCCACCAAAAGAAGTGAAAACAAGGTAACATTACACAGGTGTCATGATCGGTCTCACGCATAAAAGAGATTCATCGAATTCCTACAATTGTTCCTTAACATCGAATTCCAATAACCAAGATTAATCAGTGAAGTAACCAGTGGTGATGAAGATCAAAGCAAAAGATATTACAGATTTTGTCCACTCTCCGAAGTGAACTAGAATCGAATGTCAGATTAGATAAATTTCAAATTCCAAACGAAAGCAATGTTGATTATATGATTCAATGCTTCTTTGTATAATTGTTTTAGAGGTCTGTGCTGAGTCTTTTCTCGAATATCTAAAATCAAGGATAAGATTGATTGTAAGTTTCCTACGCAGCTACCCATCCACAGCGAAATCAAAGACTATTTTATGCAAAGGAGGTGTTGTGGTTTAAAAGCACACTCTGAGAGAATTCGATACACATTTCATATACATGGGTTGTAAATATATGAACATGACAAACCTGAAATATCTGTCGGCGTCATGTAAGCATGGAATGTGGTCATTTAAATCAAATGGATGTTTATATGTGCATACAGGTGCTAAAGATTACCTATCAAAAACTACTCACATTGAGAGTTACAAAGTAATACGCTGGAAGGAAAATCACCTTCTATAGTAACATTTATAAATAAAAAGGCATAGAATGAAATCACCTTCTAAAGAATTGAATATGCAATACCTGGCTTCTAATGCCAGAATATGATCATTGAAAGGAGTTGAAATACTCAGTTTAGAATATAAGGTGCAGGAAAGAAAGAAAACTTAGACCCAAGCAACACACAGATTTTGAGTTGCCAACTTATGTCTATAGACGATCAGCCGAACACCTATACCACAAAATAAAACAATATGCATCAAACAAGGAACCCCAAGTGTATTAATCATAGAATACCAATAGGGTTTTTGTTTTATTTTAAACAATAGGTATGACCAAGAATTGGGGTGGAGAATATATATGCTATGCGAAGATAAAATTGCCTAGTTTAGAGTCCAATACCCATGTAAACCATAATATTCAGTGTCAAAGGAAAAAAAGATAGAATCGAATGCCAAAACAAGCCAGAGCACAATCCATCAAGAGGAAACAATTTGAATCATGGCATAATCCAAATAAAAGGAGATACATCAATTACCCAGCAAGGGGTTTAGATAACAAAACCCAAATACAACGCAATTTAATTGAATTTCAAATAAATATTGAATTAATTATTTCCAAGAGCTCACACAATCAAATTCATATTTCAAAACCAAGAAAGAGTTCACAAGAAGATGGAACCTGGTTAAGCTTAATTGGTTGAGCTGAAAGTTGATGCCAGGTCCAAGCTTCAACTTCAATTTTCTCCGAAAGCCCCCAACAACTTTGCAGAATCACCAATTCTAGGTTTTCCCCAAAACCCAGAAAGAAAGCTTTTCAAGAACAAGAAGGTTTATTCACGACAAAGGAGAAAGATTAGTTTTCAACCAAAAATAACCAAAAAACCCCTTTCTTTGAGCAAAATAACCAATTTATTTACCATTTTTTAATGCACTTTAATGCATGCATTCATGATTTTTAATTATTTTATAATTTTAACCACATCTTATCAATTGCACACAATTAAATCAATATTTAAAATATTTAATTTATTAATTTTAGCTTACCTTTATTTTAATTCCATTTGCACCAAAATTTAATTAACATATTTATTTTTACATCCTTTATTAATCATAATTTTAATTTATTTAAACCAAATAAATTATTAATAATATTTTATTTAATCTATATCTCAATTATATTTAAGCATCTATTCTAATGCAATAATTAATCAACCCAAATTTAAATCAAATCAATGACATACCAAACAATACCGACAATACTGACCAACCAAACTGGCATAACAGATAGAGTCATGGAGGGCCACTACAACTTGTGTCACATATACACAATGTGACTATCTCATACACACATAATTGGTACATAGAATGTGTTAGAATTGGCTATGGCTGCCAAGATCTTGAGGCCAAATGGAAAGCATAAGAGAGAGAATAGAATGTGACAAGAATAAACTATATTTTTATCAATATTATTCAATTGATATGAAAAATATAGTAGAAACCTTGTGGTTATATAGCCAAGGTGAGATACTAGATGTCATAAGATTATGGCAAGTGTCTTAATTATATGACATGAGAAAACTAATCACACTTTCCTTGGTTCACATATGTTACAAGTCAAAAGATAAGATAACAACTAATGACAACTAACATATCTTCTAGAAAGATTTCTTCCTAGGACCTAAGTAAACTTAACATGTAAATAAGTCCCCTAGTAATGAATTAACTAGGTACAAGACTTTATTTACACCAAACCCTCCCTTAAGTGCAACTTAGGGATTAACAGATTTTTATACAAATGACACAAAGATGAAAGGATGGGTCTTGCCTATGAGGTCAAGCTAGGTACCCATGTACATATACAAATGAATTCTCTCACAAATAGAGAAAAGGAGAAAACCTAGTGGGACAAAACTCCTCTTCAAAAGAGAGATGACATACAAAAAATGAAATGCTCTTAATGATGCATGAGAAGGCCAAAACTCCATGTGAGGAAAAATACCCCCCATAAGAGAGAAGTAGAAGAGAAACAATGTAACCCCCTCAATGTTGAGTCTCCTACAATGATGGTAGAAGCTCAACATTGAATGTTGAAGATCATCTAATCTTCTCGAACAACGCTCCTCCCCTTAGGAAGAAACAAAACCAAGAATGTATGAAGGATGTTAGGAATATGGATGATATGAGATGATGTCTCTGAAGCATGCTCAAGTGTCTCCATGTTGATGTCGACAGATGTCACACTCCAAATAGGTGTTTTGGGCCACATTATTGAAGAGGACAATCCAAAATCTAGTAGAGATGAATGTAGAACATGATCCAAAAACAATGATATCCCCTTTGAAGACAAAGAAACATCCTCCAAATGTTGTCCAAAAGTATCCACAATCACATCAAACTACAATGAATGATCATGTATCTATATTGAACAAGAGGGTTAGAGCGTTCCCTCACAACAACTGAAGAAGGAGCATCTTCATCAAAGAGAAGATGAATGCCATCAATGATGTCTTCCAAATCTGCAATATGAGACTCCACAAACAAGTCTAAAATACTTGTCAAGAAGCCATCACAAGTAGCAAAATATGAAAGATAATGAAGATAATGTATGTCCTACTACATTGAATCACAAGGAACCAAAATTGTGGAATCACAAGCATCCTCAAGTAAAAAGGTAGATGATTCTACCAATGCTAGATTACAAGAGTCCTCAGCATCAATATGTTGACTCATAGATGAAGAAGATGAACCCTCTAAATCTAGATTAGGAGCCATAGAAACTGAAATCTCAATAGATGTCTTTATAGGAGGAGAAGGAGAAGGCAAAGGTTTTTTGTTATCAAAACTACCATACCTTTCCCAATCAACAAGTGTTTTAGATATTTTATCATCAATTGGTCAAAACTCTACAAGTGGAACAAGACAATCCACAATAGGATCCTCTAGGAATGGAGGTTTATTCGAATCTCCATACATCTCCCAAAGTTTGGTCATAAAGTCACGAGGGATCTCAATACCATCAATGTCCATTTGTGTATCAATATCACAACTACAACCAATTACTCCTATGATATGTTCTCTTTTTATGTCTCATACAACTCTCTTCCATTTTGATGAAGGTTTAGGAACTAGTCCATAGAGATATGGCAAAAGATTACACCACCTACAATGTGTTATGATTCCATCTCGCCAAGACTAAAGTTTTGTTGATTTAACCTTATTACAACAAGATGTTTTTTGATGCCCATATTAAAATCCTCAATTTAGTCACACAATAGACCAATCAAGAGACATAAGCCAACAAAGGAAAAAGATTACCCCTCAAATTACTCAATCATGAAACCCCTCCAAGCAATATCTAATTTGACACTTTATACTTAGTGTGTTTATAGTTGCCACTGCCAAAAATAGCGAAGTGGACTTTGATCTTGGTACATGTAAATTCCAAAAATAGGCCACAGTCTTAAAGTAAAACTTTTACAACATATGAGATCAAACTGATTACACCACTAGAAAGTACACAAAAAAATATGCACTTTTAAAAATATATCACCCACAAATGTTACCGTAGGAGCAAGATATGAGCTCCTTAAGTTCCAAAAAATGAGGACAAAGTAGAAACACCTGTGAAAATCTGCAAATTCTTGGAAAAACCAAGAACCAAAACCAAAAACTGATTGAACCATTGTGAAGAGCACAAAAAATTAGCTCAAATAAAAAAAAATCTATAAAATGAGGTTGTATGGCCAAGATATGAGCTTTCAAATTTTTCCTATGAAAACCAAAATGCAAATAAGAGGGAGCTAGAAAATTTCAAATCAGTGTTGATGTCATCAATATGTGGGCGTAAATTTAATGGTCATTTGACCATTGTGTGCCTGCACTAGGTTAATATTGATGGCCAAATGACTGTCACACCAAAAAAAATCCTTGTTGGAAAATTTGATTTATGTGTCAGTACATTCTTCCCGTCTATCGGGATATGCCTTACATGATGAATCTTGATAGGATCTCCATTTGATGTCGAAATCTTTGTTAACCAACTGGATGAATTATTTATTACCATTGATTTATTAAATCATATACTAGATTTATATTTAATCCGGTCAAATTTTTGGAGCCTGACCACCATAACTTTATTGACTGGCAATATTAGAATTGTGCACTAGTTGATGGGGGACCCGCCAGATGCCGCATGGGCCAGTTATGACATGCTGCATGGCAGTGGGATAGGGTAGTACCTTGTCATGGTACATAAAAGTCTACGGTATTGTATGTACCACGACTAAATTAAAAAAATCCACAAATTTTGATTTCTTTTGATTTTTAATAAAATGCTTTTAGAAAAAAATCAAATTGATATTATTCAAGATTTTTCATAAAAAAATAAAATAAAATTTGATGGACTAAAATATATATTTTTATTTACAAAAATCATACCATCTCTACAATTATGATGACCTGGGGGGCCGTACAGCTCCTTGGGAAAATAAATTTTGCCTTATCGGACAACTACTCTGATTTGGATGAATTGACAGTTGATCTTAGGGTTTTTGGCCCTTGTGGACATGATGGTATGGTTAGGTTTGACCCAAAATGATCCAAAACTGCAACAACCTTCTCGATCTGACAACCACTCTTTAACTTCAAACCTTCATAGATTTGGCCTCATGTCTGATTTAGACGAAAAAAAGGAAAAATCGACTATCTCAAACCCCCTAAACTCAAAGGTGAGCTCGATTTTGCACCAGCAAGCTCTTATTTGAACCTACAACAAAGAGCCAAGAATGGAACCACCCCAAATATGGTATTTCTATCAAGCATTTTTTATTCTCCTGATCATCATACAACGTAAGAGAAGAGCATACTCAACTATTCAAATTTTATCATCTCTCTTCAGAAAAAGACTATCCAATGGCACCCAACCTGCTCTGATACCATTTTAGAGTTGGCTATGACTACCAAGATCTTGAGACCAAGTGAAAAGTACAAGAGAGAGAATAGAATGCGACAAGAATAAATTGTATTCTTATCAATATGATTCAATTGATATGAAAATTTTAGTACAAACCCCTTGGTTATATAGCCAAGGTGAGATACAAGATGTCATAGGATTATGACAAGTGTCTTAATCATATGACATGAGACAACTAATAAAAATTACTTAGGTTCACATGTGTTACAAGTCAAAAGATAAGATAACAACTAATGACAACTAACACCTTCTAGAAAGACTCCTTCTTAGGACCTAAGTAAAAAAGTAACATGTAAACAAGTCCCCTAGTAATGAATTAACTAGGTACAAGACTTTATTTACACCAACAAAATGAATAGATTACACACATCACATATATGCCATGTGAATAATTCACATACACATAATGTAATAACCTATGCATGAATTGCATATTCATAACGTGACTAGGTCATGCACCCAACACATATACAATATGAATAACATAAACATTACATGTTCACATACAAATTAGTTGGTAAATAGGAAGTGGTTGTGACCTTATTGTAAGCATCTTCCCCTTTACCCAAATTTTTAACACATATGTATTTTAGTACATCCTATCTTGAAAGAGGAATGTTGGTGCATCCCATACTACACCATGAGTCCCATCCTTTTTTTCTATTTTTTGTTAGTTGTGATGGTGAGAAAGCATCCCATACTACTTGTTATCATCATGATCAAGGGTATAAGTTTCACAAAACCCAAGATATGAGGCCATTAATACACATGATACAATGATAAACTCACACACATAGTGACTAATTAGCAAGAGGAAGTGGGTGTGACCTATTGCATTCATCTTCCAATTATTGGGTTCACTAAAACTTATCCTTTAAGTACATTACAATAAAAAAAGGAATGTCAATGTACCCCTTAATATACTATGATCCCATCCTTTTTCTAGTTCTTCAAAATGATTGCAAGCAAGCATCACATACTACTTGTAATGATCACTAGCTATGGTGTAAGTGTAACAACATATGACACATGAGGACCTTAATAAGATTCCCACATCTTGTACTATTTTTTTTGAGTTGGTGGATCTTGAAATTTATCACCTCCATACCACTAGTGAAAGATGATCCATCCTAATAAGGTAGCTCCTAACATCTATCATTTGATGGTACTGGTGAAAATTGACTAAGCCCAAACATACCATAGGTAGCTCCTAGATTATGTCACTTTTATATTACTAGTGACAACTAACTAAAACCTTAGATATAATGGTTAGCTTCTATAATCCCATCAGCTACATGGTACTATGGTAGCTGGCTAAACCACACATATATCATAACATAAATAAATATTGGCATTTTTAACCTCTATGCTACTAGTGACAGTCAACTAATCCTTAAGATATGACACATAGATCTGGCATCCATCACCTACATGATATTGGTGGTAGCCAATTATTTGTACTTGTGTCAAACTCAATTCTAACATGTGGGATGATGTAATAGCCAAGTACACAAAATTGGGATCACAAATATTCACAAAAATTGGTTAGGTTGATCTAGTTGCATACCACATAAAGTGATCCATAAACCTAAATACGTGGTCTTATAGCTAACACATTAAACCTATATGAGTTGATCTCTATCCAAAGACATATACATAAACAAATAACAACTCATAAAATAATCAAGTTCATTCACTTTATTTTAATTTTATTTAGAAATATGTTATTTATTACATAAAGAATAAACCCATCACTTAAAATATATTCTTCTTGTAAGTACATAATGTTTTTGTATATTACCAATCATAAATCTTATCTTATATTTATCCACCAAATAGATATAACGGAAAAAAGCCTTGTCATTTTTTGTAATACTTAATGTTAACTATGGATCATTAGCAAAAACTATCATAAGGAAATCTATTCTAAACTCAACATAAATCTAGGTACTTATTTAGAGAAAGAAGATCCTTCAAAAGATTAAACATTGTTCACACTGTAAGATCATATTAGCTTACTTTTGAATCATCATTAAAGGTAAATTTAGTTAGTTTTCATAACTCGTTCATAGCCTTGTCATGGTCAAGCTAGGCATACCCTTAACCCTTGGATATATAGACCTCTCTAGTGTCTTGAGGCTAAGTATTATCACTAAGATCCAAAATACAATAACATGGTGTTTAGTATGCATAACCCTAATTAATTTAGTTGACATAAGTCCAAAGGAATCTCCATACATTCATCTTAGAGATATACCACGAAGTCTACAATGAATTTAAAATTTTATCCAAGATTGGATAATTTCGGAAAGCCAAACACAACAAACCTCAAATTACATAATCTTGATGAGGATGAATTTCCTTTTATTGGATTTGGCCTAAATAATGGGGAATATTAATTAGATTGGTGGGGTCACAACCTTATGATACAAATTTTGACTTCAAGATGAAATATACTAAAAAGGGAGGATGATCATGTTTAGGAAAAACCCAAAATCTTGGACATATTCCCTAGACCCTCCCCTCTCAACTCAAGAGTCCAGGGGCATCCTTCACTCAAGGAATACCTACATAACCACTTCCAAATGGGATAAAAATAAGACTTGGTTCTTCTAACCTCTATCTCTCAAGGAGCATACACAAATTCCTATACTTGGGATTATAACCACTCAAGTAACTTTCTCATGGAAGTAAAAAAATGAGAACCATTGAAGGGATCAATATTGTATAGTGTAATAATCACTATTTACCAATACCCATTCTAAAATAAATCCATAGCTTGTGGAGTTATACTAATTAATAATAACTTACAAAATTATTGGATTACTATTGCATACCCAAACAAGGTTCCTTTTCATGATTCTTGTCAACTAATAATGCTTAAAAGTATGCAAAGAAATCCAACCAAGTTTTCCATTTATAAAACATATACTAAATAAATTCCAAAAAGGATATAAATATCTCAATTTAAAAATGTCCACTATTATGATTCATAATTCATTATAAACTTGATAGAACCCTTACAAGCTCATCTCACTAACCCAAATTTTAAATTCATTACCTAGCAACAATAAGCTTTCTTTGTTTGCACGTTCATAGTGACCATTACCATATCATTCTTAATATCTATAGAGTTGAAGTTATCATTAAGTTAAGTCATTGCATAAAACCATTAGAATGATGTAGTAATGACTAGGGGGCCTTTTCAAGCAACCCAATCACACAACCCTCACAACTCTTAACACAACATAAGCCAAACAAAGCAAGAAAACTATTTATTAAATCATTATATGACTACAATATGCAATAGACTAAATCCACTTCAATATTTTACATCACATTACACATTCCTCGCATACAATTTGGCCTTCTCCTCACAACCTTCCTATCTCTTTGTCACCTTTTCTTTAATGGAAAGAGATCTCCCTCTTTGATGGATAACCTCCCATACATGGATCAATCTCTATTTATCCTTCGGTGCCTAGGAATTTCAATCAAATCTGATTTTGACCATTACAATAATTAAATCATTGTAGAAATGAAAAATGTAAAAGCAAGGGAAAGTTCCAAAAATGAATAGTTCAAATAAGAAAGTATGTATAATCCAATGTTTTTTGAGAGTCTATAATATCTATATTGGATAGAAATTTCCTATTTTCGGGAGTCCAGTGTTCATCTGAATGAGAATTTCAGTTCAATTTCAAATTCCATCATTCCATACATTGTAGACATAATATTTCATCAAATTACAAAGGTCTAGTATACATCTGAGCAATAATATTAGAATGGGTTCAGTTGGCATGTTCAATTGGGAAAAATCATACTTTATACCTAGTTGATGTCATGATTACTCCATCTTCATCATTTTCTATGGAATTTCTACTAACTAAACTAAACCTTTTAAATAGTGTGCATACCTGGTTCAATTGCATCCATCCAAAAACATACAATGTTGATGTCATCGTTGGAACTATTCATACAAACTACCTCTTTAAATGGGATAATTCAAGTTGATTTTATTTTAATTGTAAATCCACTTAGCCACAAGATACTTGCAAACTCCAACTAGATGTGAAGTTTCTGAAAGGTTAGATAGGAAAGAAGTTTCCACAAAGCCAATTGGCTTCAAGTTTCCCACAAATGTGGATTAGTTCATCTGAATTGGTCACACGAAGAGAGAATTATCAAGTTCAACACAAAATTCCCACAAGTTAGTAACAATTTGGAAGCTCACAAATTGATAGTAGACCATAAACCCATAAAAGTTGACAATAAAGCAAAAACTTGCAAAGTCATAACTCAACCAATTTTCACCCAATCTTCACAAAATTTGAACTTCAAATACCCATTAAGCTCTTCTACAAGGTGATTCTCTCAATTTTCTGAATTTTTCTCTAAAAAATCCCTAAATCCATAACAAAAAACCAATAGAAACATAGCAAAAATGAACTAAAATAAAAAACATAACCTAAAATATTTTTGGTCAATACAAGATTTCCCTTACACAAAGGATGCTTCACATCAATAAATAAGGAGTTGGACTATTTTCTTAACACCCCTTTCCAATTTCCTAATTGGTAGGAGGGTATGTGCAAGATCATCATGGAAAAAATAGGTCCTTAAGTGGCAAAAAAATTAGAAAAAATTAGAGTTAGGCAACTTGACGTAAAAAAATGAATAAGTTATCTATATTATTTCAAAAATATGTAATAATAGAATCTGTAGAAAATTGAATGTAGTTTCTAAACTACTAGGTTTTTATTTAAAAAAGAAAAAAAATCTATTTGGTGAAAATTTGAAATTTCAATGCAGTAGTACTTAAATTTAGGGAAAAATAAGAAGTAGGTGTTTGTCTAACCACCCTAACCACAATAAAATGATAATATTTTTTATGTAATATTTTAGATATAAGTAGAGGAATCATGTCACAGATGTGATGCATATTTTTTTTGTAATTTTTTTTCCAAGGAAATAATTAATTATGAATTTTTATTACAAATTTTTAAAACATAAAAACTCATAATAATAGAGCCACCTTAACTTGGTGAAACTTCATGAAATTCAATTTTTTTTTTTTTTTTAATCCTATAGTATACAAAGCATAAAATGCTTGATAGATGTTTCAAATTCAATAAATCATACTTTTTTGAAGTTATAGATGTTTTTCAATCAAGTATCAATCAAGATTTTTAGTCATAATTCAAATGAAAATGAATAATAATTATTTATTAAATTCAAAGAAAGCATAATTTATATTGGTGGAAAGC
>VDFB02085073.1:0-72824 GCA_007258455.2 Sequoia sempervirens | reverse complement strand
GTGGGTTCAAGGGTGAAGATTCCATATGGAAGGTGTCGAAGCAAGGTAATTTCAACATCTATGACATCAAGATGTTGATGAGACAAGTTGTGGTAGCTGCTGGTAACTTCATTACAGCAGCAAGGAGTGATGATTTCAGATCTACTACTCATGATAAATGGGGGAAGAGCAGACCTAAAACCGGTGTTGATACTCTTGACAATCTATCCCTTGGGTGGAATGATGTTTGGGCTCAAACTAGTCCATTTTTGGAGTTCGGAATGAAGACAACAATTGTTTCATGTTCCACAAATGTGAACACTATCAGGAATTGGTTTCAGGAATTCATGAGTATGCACTTGGTTTTGGCTAACAATTGGGAATGTATTGAGTTTTCTTTTCAGTGCGTTGGAAATCATCTTCAGTTGGGTATCAATATTTGGGATTCTCAACATGGGTTGGTGGAGCCTATTGCTTGTGGAAAGAAGAACTTTTGGAGGGATAAGGATCAAATTTCCGGATTTGTTGGTGTTATTCCCTTCTTTCCCAGCCACTTGATGGTTTCGTTTGTTCATCAACAAATGGATTGGAGAGAAATTTTGAATGTGGGTTGGAGAGATGAACGATCTGTTGCTCTTGGCAGTGACTTTCGGCTAGGACAAGGGCAGATTTTGAGACACGAGCCTGCTGGTTGGAGACAGACCAGCCACCTTACATATGGAGTTACTTTCATTCAGGAGAGTGGATTCTTCACTTTTGGTCTAAGAGGTGGTAGTTTTCAGTTGGTGGTTGCTTTAGTGTGTTTTCCTACTATTTTTGAGGTGTTATCTTGCAACTCAATGCTCATCTCACACACTCACACTCGGGAATTTCTTTGGTGCTGCTGTTTTTCCTTGTGTGAAGTACTAAAATCAGATTACACTTCGCTGACTTCAGCCTTGGACAGCAGAGATTATTTGTTCCTTCACACCTATTCTATTTTCGGAATTCATCTTATGGAGGTTTGGGAAGCAAATTTTGATAGTTTCTTTACTATATTGGTTCTAGGCAGCGAACTTCCACATGCTTTGGTTTTCCATTCTGAGACTCTTGGAGTTGGAACTGTAAGAGTGATTAGAAGACTTCATGGTGGTGTCGGTATAATTCAGTGGATGCATAGTAGCTCATTAAGGAGACATGAGTCTGAGTCTTTTGAGCCCTTGCAAAGAATCGCTTTCCTCTTTGCAAGAAGATTTGAAGATGTCACATTTTCCATTAAGGCTTCGTTTGTTACCATGTGGAGGTATGCTGAGGAGATTGATTTTGAGTTGAGTTGCCTACTTTTCTTTTTGCCTAGAATTGTGGTTGACAGTGGTATGGTTGTTACTGTTGACTCTGGGCATCTTGGACGTGAGACGTTGCATGATTTTGATCTCAGTCCTTTAAGAGCTTTCAATTTGAGTATCATGGATGGTAACACTTTGGAGTTACAAGGGAGGTTAGTGCAGCATTGGCATGATGTTTTCACTGATGTGATCAGAGTGGTGCAGCAGTGGCATGGTGGGTCCTTCCTGAGATGGATTTGGGAACCTGGGATCATACCTGATTTGGTATGGATCAGTCTTAACTTTTTTGGAGTTATGGTGCTATTGCTTGAGGACAAGCAATTTTGGGAAGGGCGGACTGTAATGTCCCCGTTTTTAGCACTGCACCTTTCAATGATTGATGGACTTTTCCCAGTGTGCTGTCGGCTGATCAGTGGCAGAATTAGGGTTTCCGGCTGTTTGTTGGGTTCTCTTAAAGATTCAGGGTTTTGCTTGTTGGAGTTTGCTTGTTTGGATTCTGGATTCCTTTTGGGTTTTCATAGAGCTTCGCAGAGATATGACTTGCAACTGCGTCGGGCAACTTTTTCAAACTTACTATTTTTAGTAAGTTATGATGGCTACAGCTTGGAGTCGGGGATTTTGGATGGCAGATTCTTTCTGGGTTTTTAGAAAGCTTCGCAATGGTGTCGCATGCACTTTGATCCGAGCAATTTTCCGAATTTACTATTTTTAGTAAATTCTATTTTTAGCAGTGGTCAAGTCAGCATCAACTCAGCAAGCTTTCCTTTTCTGGCAGTTCATTGGGTAATTCTGATTTTTGGCTTAAGGGGTTCATTTTGGAGAAATAAGTCATTTAAAGTTAATAATGTTTTATTTTATAAAATAACCCCTTGTCCTAGTAATATGACTTTAAGTTGTTTTAAAAAGGGGGACTTTGAGGGTGGTCATCTCATGGGGAATTATTTTGATATTTCTAAAGTCAAAAATACTTCTTGGAGAAAAGGACGCCTTTTTATGAAGGAAAAGATTTTAAAATTAAGAAATATTAACTGCATGGAAAAGGGCGCCCAAACTGGAGGGAAAAGGAGTCAATTCAAATTTGAAATTAGGGTTTGTTTTCTAGAAGCTTCTGGAAGGCTTTCTCAAAATTATAAAAGGAAGCTTCGGGTCCTCATTTTCTTATCTGATATCTTGAGTATTGTTATGCTGCCGAAATGGTTGCTGGATTGCTTCGAGGAATGAATGCCTCCTAGCTTTTGGCTCGACTTCGTGCTTGAGAGATAGCACCTAGTGGAGAGGTTTGCTAGTTATTGAGTGAATTTGTAGTGAGGTTTTGCATTGTTTTGATGATCTTGCATTTTGTAACTGAGTACTTGCATTTTCTGTCATATTCTGGAGTTGCTGAATATCATAGGTGATTCGAAGTTTCATTCATATATCAAAAATAAAAAAAGATATTGTTCTAGGTGTTGGTCATATCATCTTCTCTACTTGGGGCGACCTTACTTGCAAATTTGTGGGATTTTTAATGAAGTTTCTGATTTTATAAAGCAAATTCGTCATTCCTTGAAAGCCGTACTTTCTGGAGTGCCTTGGGATTCGTGCCATAATTAATAACCACTTTTAGTTGCCATTTCTTATTACTAAACTAGGCGCCATCATTTTGAAGGTCTATTGCATCAAATTTGAAGTCGTTTGGGTTAGAAATGAGTGAGTTATGAGCATTTTGAGAGGATTTTGTGTTGCTGGTTCTGATATTCATGTTGCTGGTCTGTCATATCAGACTTGAGAAAATTGTGTATGAGTGAAGGGTGGGTGTTAGGAATTCATATTTGATCTATTGGATGACATCTTTACTATTGCAGCAACTTGTAGAGCTTTAATCCTTGATCTTGCAGGCATTCTACTTCTCATTGTAAGCTGAACAGTAGTACTGTCAGCATTTCTCTCAATTTTGCTTATCATGTTTGTAATTGCCCACTGAATAAGTGGAAGAGGCTGGCTTGCCGCCTATTTACTTTGATTTGCATTGTAATATCGTACATCTCCGCCCTATGGTAGCTCCATTCCCACTCCGGGTTTGAAAGCACATTCTGGGTGTTGAGTTTGCTTTCAGCATTTGTAGTGGTAGAGATCCTCTGACCATATGCTCGTCCATCTTAGACACATTCTTGGTTAGAGTTACTTCCAGTTGCAGTTCTGATTAATGTACTGACGATCCTCTTGCCATATGACAGCGTCTCTCTTGTTGAGATTGAGTGCGCATTCTTGGCAAAGAGTTATATTGTAACTGCTGGTTTGATTTATCTAACCCTAACGGGTGTGTTGCATTGCTGATTGTAATTTGAGAATTGAAAAAATTTGGTTGAGATATTTCAATCGGACGTGTAGGATTATTGTGGTTGTAAAACTTCATTGTAGTGATATTTATCAAGGAGATGTGGGACTACTTTGTCAAACAATAGATTACGGAGCTTCGCTTAGAGGCCCCCTTTAACGACTAGGGCGCCCCAAGTTCCTCACTCCTGGTTGTTATTTTCCACTTTCCTCTTGCTTTACAAGTTTGATTCTTTAGCTCTTGCCGAGACCCTTACGTTTACAGCTTTTTCGTGTCAGCAGCTACAACCTCAATTGATCGTTGAATATCTAGATTGGGCTGGATCCTTCATGAAGAGAGATCATATTAGAGCCACTTCTCTAGATTCATCTGTTTTACCTCTCAAAATCTTGGGCGCCCTTCTTCACCAGGGGCGCCCAAACCTTCCAGACTTAGTCAATTTTATCTGATTTTCATCTTCAAGTTTGAAACCTTCATTTTGTATGTTCCTCTTTGATTTGAATCTGCTAGAGATTGAACAGTCGGATGTTCTGACGGGGACAGGCGTGTCGAAGCTGGCTGAATACTGAAGAGATTGAGCATATTCTCAAACCCTAACTACTGAGTTAGGTGCTCCAAACAGTTGGGCGCCCTTCTTCACCAGGGGCGCCCAAAGTCTCCACACTTAGTCAATTTTTGATAATTTTCATTCTTTTTCATTTTGACTTCAGTTTGGAATCTTCTCTGTTCAGCCTCGAATCCCGGATGACTGGATAATCTGATGACTGCAACGTTGGATCTGTTGCGAAGTTGGCAAAGAACTGAGCAACTCGAATTGGAAGCGTAAACCCTAATTTCAACTTTTAGTGCCCTAAAAAGATGGGCGCCTATTCTCTCCTGGGGCGCCCAAGGCTGGCAGTGTTAGAAAATTTTCACAATTTTTCACTTTCTTCTCCGTTTTTCGTGCTTGCTCATCATCTCACCTTCTATTGAATGCTTTGAGTGTTGAATCTAACGCCTAGTAGCTGGATGACCGCCATTAATGACCTCGGAGCTCCTGTTATACTTCTGAAAAAACAAAATAGACCCAGTAGGGAAAAACTGATTATTTTGAGATTTTGACTGCATCAGCCTGATATGGACGTATTTTGAGCCAATCAAAATCAATTTGAACCTTATCGGACCAAATTTCTATTTTTAGAAAGTTTTGCCAGTATCCGTTTCCAAAGAAACCCAGAAAAACCCAAAATAAGTTACTATTATTAGAAAATTTCTAAAAATAGCAATTTTTCTAAAAAGTAGGGATGAAAAACTAAGATCTGGGTTTTGTAGATTAAGCTACTCTGAGCAGACCCTGTTAGAATCCAAGATCACCTGCATGCAAGATGGATACCTGTCACATGCAAAAGATATGAAGAAGAACCGAAAAAGTTGTTCTCTGTAAACCTCTCAGTAAAAATGCATTAAGAGAATCCGTTATTACAAAGTGATCAATCCTTATGAAGGAGATCAAGAAACCCTAAATGAAACCCTAGTGTGCACACTTAATAATTAATAATTAATTATTAATGTGCCTAAGTTTAGCTTAAGTAATAAAGAGGAATAAGTGGCTTAATTAATTAATCAATGTGATGTAATTAATTAAGCATGATAACTTATTACTCTAACACCCCCCCTTAAGATGAACTTAGGAAGAAGCTAAAACACTAGAATAGGATGCATGAAAGCAAAGATGGGTCCCAGCAACGAGGCCTGATTAGGTACCCATTTACAAATGCAAGAATGGAGTGCAGGAAAAGGAACCAATAACATCTGAAAGTGCACAAGAAAGCACCTGCAACTGAAAAAGTGGTGTGCAAAATAAAGCACACATACATGAGACTGGAATCATCTGGATTCACTGTTGTCGTGGAGGGACACTCACTGGACAAAGGTGTGATGGCAAAACAAAGGCACTACACAACCCCCCATGGAACTTTATAATACAGTGCGAGTGCAAAATATGGCACAAAGTGATGTGCAAGAAACCCAATACAACACAAAAAAGGAGTAGAGAAGGAAAAACCCAGTGGGACGAGAGCTATTGGGGATTATGTCTTTGCAAAACCTTTGGAGAACTACGTAAGTAACAACTGCGGAACTGATATGAGCAAGCAAGGAAATATTCTTCTGTATACTACTGAAACCGGATGAGAGTCATTGATTGACTCAAGGAATCATGATTAAAGCAACAGAAACCCCGATGCCACGGAACACTGGAAAACTCCAAACTGGAACAACTCTGGAATCTATAATGCAGCAAGTGATTATTAAATGATATATTCACATGTGGTAAAAGTGCAAGTGCACTCTCTTAGCCTTAAAACTTTGTCAAGTAATCGCCAAACAACCCATCGAGATAAATCCGGACTAGCCCGATAAACACGGGGCGAGATCGAGAAAAAGTGCATAGACAGCAACATAGAGCTCCTTAATACCTTTCCAACACCACAAAGATACCGGAAATAGGACATCGTGGCAAAAAGTTATGAGCTCGGAAGCATAAAATATACACATCGACTGCTTGATGTCATCTTGATAAAGCAGAATACATCATAAAATAAACTACCTCTGAGAACCGAATGTTGAAACTTTCAGCGATATCTCGTTGCGATTTCGATACCGATATCTTAGATTATGGCCAAAAGCGCTTCTTTAGAATGGCCCCGGGGTTAGGAGGAGAACAAGAAGCCGTCTGACGATAGCGTCCTCTTGGCGTCACCCGTTCGAGGAAACTTAAATTGGCGGCCATCGGCGTGAAAGCCAGACCCCACCAAAAAAATTTTTGACATGATACCGTGCATGTGACAGTGGTCTTGAAAGAGTGATCGGTGGTGGCGGAGGCTGGGCCGCGGTTCTCCTATGACCGCAGGTGGAAGCCTTGGGGGCTGGCCGCTGATTTGAAACTCTGATTTTCTCATGCGGCGGGGAATGGCTATGAGGCCAGATCTTGGGGAGGCGGAGGGAGTGGGCGGCATTTGACCCGGTGGTCAACCCGTTGGTGGCGCGGTGGCGCGTGAGCCCTATATTTGGAGCGCCGGCCAGCACCGAAACTGTTTTTAATTTTTTTTGAATTTCTCGCCTCGTCTGCGTCTGGGGAAGCCGTACAGCCCCCAGAAAAAATTTTTTTGCCTCCCGACCAACTTGCACCAAAATAGACAAATTTTATATGAAAATGGGGGTTTTTGGGCGCTGCGGACTCAATGGTGAGGTCCGTTTTGTCCCAAAATGCCCAGAAATTTAGGCTACCCCCAGATCCAATCAAAAAATTGCATGTGGAAACCCTTGCACCCGAAACTCACGAAGAGGCCATATCTTCAGATCACGAACAGGCAGCTGCAGGTCTGGAGCTCTGATACCATGTTAGAATCCAAGATCACCTGCATGCAAGATGGATACCTGTCACATGCAAAAGATATGAAGAAGAACCGAAAAAGTTGTTCTCAGTAAACCTCTCAGTAAAAATGCATTAAGAGAATCCGTTATTACAAAGTGATCAATCCTTATGAAGGAGATCAAGAAACCCTAAATGAAACCCTAGTGTGCACACTTAATAATTAATAATTAATTATTAATGTGCCTAAGTTTAGCTTAAGTAATAAAGAGGAATAAGTGACTTAATTAATTAATCAATGTGATGTAATTAATTAAGCATAATAACTTATTACTCTAACAGACCCAGATCGTCAGATTTTGAGAATTTTGCGTTTTAACCCCTCATGCAAGACATGCACACCCAAATTTTGACCTGTTTGACTGATTTAACAAGATTTTTACTCATTTCTTCAAAATGTCTAGTGTAACAAAAAATTTAATTTTGGGGTACAACATACTATTCAACTAAAAATCTAATCCACCAAAAAGCATCATTATATCTTACAAGAAATGACTTGAAAGATAAGTCCAAGTCATTAGTGATTATCCACGTTGATTAGACTTAATTAGCTAAATAAAAGACACACTTAATCCTTAAAAGTGAAAAACAAATTAGAATAACTCAAACCACTTGAACTACTCTCCAACACATTCACATTGACCTATGTGAAAGTTCCTATCAAGCTAAAAAAACAGCTTGAAACCTCCTCTGCTTTTTTGTTCTTTTTTATGTCCTTCACTCCAATGCAGCACTGATCTACTATAATTTTTGTGTTTTTTCTGCCCTATTTCATTTTTTCATATTTGTATTTCTTCTCTTCTTTTCCCTGTACCTTGTGTTTCTACTTTTCCATATTCCATTGCATTTTTTGCAGAGCACAGCTATTAATTATCTATTATAGTTTTCACCTTTTTGAACTTTTCCATAGTCAAAGAGTATTGTTCTGAATTTTTTTTGTGTTTTAAGCTACCTAGTCTTAGGAATAAATTTTTATGAATGCACAATCTACTTACCATGGTCTAAATATTAAAATGGTATCAAAACAGTATATCTGAAATATTCCACCATTTTTGTGTATGGAAAGGGCTACTACCTGTGAGAGAGTTGTTAAAGGGTTTTAGGGGGTGTGATGCCCAAGCTTCAATGGTTGAAGTTGATTCATATCTGTAAGAGGCAAAAGAACTTGTGATAGGTTGTTGGATGTGATGCCCAAGATCTTCCAATGATTGTAAGGTTGATTTTAACCTGAGACAAGTAGCTGATTTTTTTCAGCAATTGTGATGCCCAAGATTCTTCAGCAATTAAAGAGATTCAAACTTGTGAGAGGTTGTATGGATGCCCTAAGTGCTTAAGTGATTGGAATGTCAACCTGCATCTATGATAGGCTGCCGATATGAATTTTTTCCAAATGATTTGTTTATTTTTAGCATGTTCCAAGAGCAGCAAGTCTGACAGATCTCTCAAAGTCAATCATTATAGCCAGAGTTAATCATGATGCATATAGAGTCTATTTTCTAAAATTATATTATTTTGCATTCTGGCTATAATGTTGTTTCACAAGTTTACAGACTTCTTTAGATGTAGTGAATGCAATATGAATTGGCAATAAAATGATGCATGTGCTTGTACAAGGAAAGCCAGGAAGACAAACAGACCAAACAGAAACAAAGGAGGAACTTTAAAATAAATAAAAAAGAAATGCTAACAAATGAAGGAAAGGAAGAAAGTTAGAATTGGGGAAAAGGGTAGAACAGACGAAGTTCCTTAGGGACTCAAAAACATAGATTTTTAGTTATTGTCAGGGTTTATTAATACAAGGAGGAGAAGATACCATCATTTCACTCTGTGCATGCAGACTCTCTTGCGAATTAGAAAGCACTTGAAAAATCCTATTGACATCAGTAATATTAGTGGCTGTTGTTGCAATTTTTACAATGTCAGCTCCTGTGTCCTGTATCCTTGTCACAAGCTGACCAAGTTCCTTAAGCGATGGAGTACTTTCGAAATTATGACTTGAAACAATGATCTTGGAATTTCTTGATTTGTTCTCGGAAATGCTCTTGATGAAAGTGGGTGCCACCTGAAAAAGTATGATTGGTATTTGGATTAGTACAAAAGCCACTCATATACATGATTTACTATTATCTAGGTCCTGGTTGCAGAAATCAAAAGTATAATATAATTTCAAATTTAAAACACAAAGAAAAACGGAAACTACACAAACTGACTCCATTTACACAGATTGTAAAAGCAAAGCTGTGTAATTTTCCAATAAATTAGAAATTGAAGGATTCCAAAAAGAGTCAACACTTGAGGAAGTACCTCAAAACAAGTACGACAGTGTTTGGATTCACCATACCAACAACAGCATTTATTTCCTAAATAATGAAACAAATATATTATAATTAAATGGCCTTCCCAACAAAGGTAAAACTTATATTATCACCCTCTAAATGCAGCTTATATTATCAAAAACAAAAGTAAAACTTGATCTAAGCAATGAAATGTTTGATTTATATCTTCTCGAGGTGTCATTAAATTTAGTAGCCCAACCATGTCATAGGACATATTTACTTCTTGGCTTAATGTTCCAATCAAGAGTGCAGATAACTAGATTTTTGAAATTTAACAAAGATGACCAATACAGCTTTGCAAACACATAGAAAAAATTTATATACAAACAAAAAACCACCAGAGTTCAAAATCCTTAATAGCTAATGATCTGATATTAATTAATATTGAAGCCAAATTCTCCCATGGCCCACAGGGTAGTGAATACCAACCCTGCTAGAGCAGCTTGATTCCAACACTCTACAATATTGTTACCGTAAAAGCTCAAGTTTACTGAGACAAACTAATACGTTGGCTTCATGCTTTGTTCTAGTCAACCTATCACAACCATTACAAAGAAAACAAAAGGCAATTCAGTTAACACGGGAAGATAACAAAAGGTAATATTATTAACACAAAAAACTATCTAAACTGACAGCCATCAAAGTTCAAAAAACATGACGACTAATTATCCAACGCTTAATACTAAAGCCTAATTTCTACTAGGGAAGCAAATATATGCCTATGCTCTGCAAGAGACTTTGTTTCAACAAGCGAGCACCTTACTACACCAAATCATATGGTATTTTCTGTAGTTTTTGATAAACATGCAGCATTAAAGGCAATTGTGTATCATGCTAGTTGCTGATGATAGGCACATGGAAGTGATAGATCAAGATCAAAGTGAAGTGTGAATTAATGCTTCGAATAAGAAGTGCTGTGGAAGAGTCTGGTGACACAAACACAAGACAAACAAAGAGGTTGAAGATAAACCCAAATCTTCTACCTTATTTTCCTAGTAAGCCTTATTATACTGTGCTTCTTCATACCTTGTGACACCATATGTTATTATTTTAAATTGGTATCCCTTTATTTTCCAGCCTCATTAGTGTTGAGAGTTTACTTTTCAACCTCGTTAGTGTTTAGAGTCTAGTCTGTGTGCCCTTTTGTATTTATAATTGCATATTATTTGTGGAACAATGATCTGAAATTGGATCAGTAAGCTATTCAGGAGGGCCACCTTAGTCACTTAATGTTCTTATTAAAGCTAACCCCTTTATGCTTAACACAGCTTCAAGGCTCATTCTTGAAAATTAACACACAAGCTGAGTTGCAGAAGCTGCATGTCAAAAATAACAAAGGAAGAATGAGTTGAAATAACTGACTCACAAAGTAGCACAACCTGACAAAGGAAAAGTCCATAGTGATGAGTTCAACCATGTTCAAACATGTCTCACTAGTTCAACTAGGGTCAAACCTATCCCTATAAGAACTACAAATGCAGAGCAGATTCAACCATGGTCTAAGATGTCATAGAATACAACAGAGATAGGGACTGCAAGGATCTGAAAGCTCCAAAATGATTCCTTTTGGTAACAAAGGTGCTTGAGCTTCCTTCTTTGGCTCTATTTGCAACTTTGTTTGTCATAAAACTCCAAGAGAAATCATTATAGGAAGTTAGTTCTCCTTTAGTATTCGTGTGAAGTTGGTTTTAAAGAATTGTTACAAGCAACCTACAAGGGTTAGGGAGTTGTACCAAAAATTAAAGAAGCGTGATGACATTGGACACGAACACGAACTAATCCTAGGGGTAGCCATGAAGTGAGTCAAATTGCTGAAAACCTTGAGGCCAAACTGGACCAGATTCTAACCATGTTGTACGAAACAAGGGACAGGATTGGTCACCTCGAGCAAGAGGTTAGGGGAGCGGATATACCAAAGCAAGAAGTTCTGAATGAGGAAGAGCGAGAAAACTCCAATGATCGCACTACTTTGAGCAATCATGGTAGTGATGAATCTCAATCAAGATCGGAAGGGAGTAAGAGAAAACAGCTTGTTCATGAATTGTCGCGAGACATGAGGAAAGTCACACCTCCTAAGTTCGAGGGAACCACCAATGGGGATGTTGTTGAAGCATGGCTCACTGAGATGGAAAAATACTTCGAAATATGAAATTATTCAGAAGTGACCAAGGCCATTTGGGGAGCCTTTCAACTAGCTAGCGAAGCATTCACGTGGTGGATGAACAAGAAGATGGAGCTTGATCTGAGTTCATTGAAGCTAACTTGGGATGACTTTGTGGAAATCTTTCGTAAGCGGTGGCTTCCTCAGTTATACTTTGACCAGAAGTTAATGGACTTTCAGAATCTAAGGCAGGGAGAGTCCACGGTGAACGAGTATTGGGAGAAATTCACTCGTCTTCTCAAGTACGTACCTCAATACTAGAAGAACGAGCGATTTCGAATTAGGAAATTTATATTGGGTCTTAACACCCAAATCGGAGGAGAGGTAGATGTGCATGGTCCTACTACTATGGATCAGGTGTACGAGAAAGCTATCAAGAAGGAGCAGAAGCTAAAGTCTATTTGCTCCTATCATGAGAAGAGCTAGAAAAGGTTTTAACTGGTCACAAACTAGTCAAACCTTTAAAAAGAAAAGTGATCCTCGAGATTATAGGAGGAAAGGAGATAGAAGATTCTGTAACAACCAAAATGAATCAAGGGGTGATCGCAAGGGTAACAACAACCCCAATAGTAATGAAGGCAGTTTTGGAAAACCAACAGCAAGGCAAGGACAAGTAAGAGGATGTTTCTTGTGTGGTGGAGATCACTGCGCAAATCAATGTCCCAATAAGATGCAGGGGACGCAGCCTCATGGAAATCCCTTACCACCTCAGCAAGCAACATTCCAGCAAAGGATCCATGCGACAGAGGACAACCAGCAAGCGGAGTATCAAATTACTCCTGTAGATGTTCCAAGTACTTTGTTTGGCATACCCATTTCAATTCTAATAGACACAGGTGCTATAGAAAGTTTTGTTTCTCCTGATGTAGCTAGTAAATTGTCTAGAAAAGTTGGCTTCATGGAAAAGTCTTGGTTTGTTGAGTATGCAAACCAGACAAGAGCTAAGGCACAGCAATGTTTATTTGAGGCAAGGGTTGGTCTTCCAAGTTTCTCTACGGAAATAAATTTGTATGTAGCCCCCCTAGGATCTTACGATGTCATATTAGGTATGAATTGGTTATGGCGGCATAGAACCAAAGTCGATTGTCATGCCAAGGCAATAGAGTGTCTAGATGACCTTGGGAACAGGGTATCCTTTCAAGGCATACCTAGGGAAGTTAAGTTGTGGAAAATCTCCACTGTTCAAATGCATAGAGCTAAGAAGAAGGCGTGTCAACTTTTTGCAGTGAAAATGGAGAAACTGGATGAGTGCAAGGAGTTCATCTTTCAAGATGGCATAATGTATGAACCCTCGGATCTTTAGGAAGTCGAAGATGCAGAAATGGTGGAATTGGGGAAATTAGATATGGAGAAATATCCTTCTTAAGGGATTTTGTGGATGTATTCCCAAATGAATTACCTGGGTTACCTCCCAAAAGCGTATTTGACTTCTCCATTGATATAGTTCCAGGGTCAAAACCTATATCCAAAGCCCCGTATAGGATGACCACAACAGAGCTGATGGAGTTAAAAACTCAACTTGAGGAATTGTTATCTAAGGGATTGATCAGACCCATTGTTTCGCCCTGGGGAACGTCGGTGATCTTCGTGAAGAAGGATGGTACACTACACTTGTGTATAGATTATCATTTTCTAAATAAGGCAACGATAAAGAATAAGTATCCTCTACCGCAAATCAATGATCTTTTTGATCAGATGCGAGGAGCAGCAATGTTTTCAAAAATTGATCTATGATCAAGTTATCATCAACTAAGGGTCAAGGATGAAGACACATATAAAACAGCCTTTAGGACAAGGTATGGTCATTATGAGTTCGCAGTCCTACCTTTTGGACTAACGAATGCACTTGCAACATTCATGAGCCTAATGAACAATGTGTTCAGGGATTGTTTAGATAAGTTTGTGTTAGTCTTCTTAGACGACATTCTTATTTACTCCAAGAATGAGGAAGAACATCTCTAGCATTTGACGATTGTTCTCCAATGTTAGACAGCATGAGCTTTATGGGAAACTTTCAAAATGTACCTTCTTTCAAAAAGAGGTATTGTTACATCCCTTTTGTCTTGAACAAGATTATGGCAATTAAATTATGGTCGTTATGTTAGTTGTGATTAATTTCCTTTCATGAGAATGTGAAATTGGGAAAAGAATTTTTAATTTATTTATTATAACTGCAATTATGGAAGATTTCCTTATATATGTATATAGTGAATGTGTTGATGAGTTTTTATATTAAAAATGATATTGAGAACGGTCTAACCCTATTTCTTTGTCAAGTAGTTGCAAGATTTCCAACACCTCGAAGGAAAGGGAAATATCATCAAGGAGAGGTCGTAGTCAATAAAGGATCAAATTAGTATCAAGTCACAAGTTGGTGTAAGGTGGCTACATTGAAGTCGTAACCTTGGATTATAACTTAATTAAATAATTTTTAAGCAAGTCAACTTTAAGTGATCTCCATCGTTTCCCTTTAGAAGTCATGTATTAATGTGATGTCCCCATCCTAGTCAACGCAGTTGGATATGTGGTTAGCCTATCATCCTGGTCCTTGTAGGCTGACAAATGTGTGCAGAGGATCAATTGAGGCAGTTACCCGGTGTTCAGGAGCTTCATTGTTGCAGTTGTTTCAGGTTGGGCCTTCGCAGAATCCTTCAGAGTGGTTTTTCAGAGACTTGCTATTTTTAGAAAGTCAGACAGGCGGAAGCTGCTATTTTGGGCAGGGCACCTGGTTCAGCTGTTTAGCTCAGAGTCGACCCAATTCATCAGTTTGATGGTCAGATGGAGAAATAATGGAGTATTTAATGATTAATTAAATAATTAATATTTTTGACTTTATATTAAAGTCACTTTATTAATTTATTTAAATATTTAATAAATGGCGTATTATAAAGTATTTATTATACTTTATAATAAAGTAAAAAATTAACATAATGAATAAGTAATTATTCATTAATGATGGGCGCCAATTATTAATTATATTTCTCCTAAGTCAAAAGGGCGTATTTAATCATTTATTTAAATGATTATTAAAAAGAGGTTTTGGGTCGAATTTTCAAGAGAAGCTATATATTCACAGCTAAAGACAAATCGAACTCATATGTCTTGATTATTCAATTTGTCTTCTTTTTGCTCTGAGCATTGAAGTTTGCAAAACCTAGGGTTTCAGCAGACGAACAATTTTGGAGAACGATACCTCTTCAAGATCTGGCATACTGAGACTATGCAATACCAGTTGAAGATTGTCTACTTGGTGACTTCACACAGAAGTTGAAGTTGAGTTTATTGATCGATTCAGGCAGAGTTTTGCAGAGGATACTCATCAGTTATTTGGGGCGACCCTTTCAGAGATTATTTGGGGTTTCTGGAGATTTCTCTTTGTTCTGTGCTTGGAGCTTCATGTCCTGGAGTCAGCCGTACTATCTTCTTTCATTCTTTCATGTGGCTGCAACAGCAATCAGGTTCTTTTGAAATAAAGTTGTATTTCCATTATATGTTCAATTTTTGATATTGTATGTGCTCTGGAAACTTAATAAATTGATGCGCCTACATCTTTTGAGCATTTTCCAAGTATATTTATTGCCTTAAGATTTGTTATGAATTTTTACGCAATTTTAGATCAAAATCGCAGCTTCTTGTTTATTGTCAAATACCTCAAAAACACAAAAAAAACACAAAACTCTCAAAATCAGTATTTACAGTTAGGGTTTGGGGCTGAGAGACACCCGGTCTCTTACAGTGGTATCAGAGCACAGATTTCCTGCCATCCTGTGCTTTTTCAGTTGCTTTTTCAGTTTACAGAGTGTTTTTTGGTTGCTTTCTCATGAGTAGAGATATCATTCATTATACTAAGGGTATAGGGACAGGCAGAGTTGAGGATTGGACAGGTCCACCAATTCTTGAAGGTGAGACAGTGTCAGGAGTATTGGGTATTCACAGATCTAGCTCCAACAGCAACGAGAACAGTGTTGCAACCCTGATGGCAAACCATGAGATCCCTACAAAGACAGCTAGGAATTCAGGGAAAGCACATGCAGAGGGTGATATTACTGAGGAGGAGTTCAGACGCAGGCACGATAATATGATGGACATGATGTCCCAGTTGATGGGCACTATCAGGCAGTATACTCCATCCCAGCCGCACTATATCCAGATCGGACAGTCGAGCAGGACTGCAGGAGTGGATCAGCCTTTGGCATCAACACCACGACAGCTGTCACCGATCTATCAAGAGCGTAGGCCTAGACAGCCTACATTCTTACCCAGAGAGACCCCACCTCCGACTCCAGGGGCAGAGCAGCAGGGGCAGCATCAGGAGTTTCAGTCACATAATGGCATGTCAGTAGCAGATGTGACTAGGTTTCACGATGAGTACCTATCATTGGCACCTGAGATCAGGCAGGCATTATCGTTTCATGAGTTTATGGATGTTCATAAACCTAGAGGAGGAGGCAGATTTGACCGTAGAGCTCCCTCGCATTAGCGACCCAGCCAGGTGAAACGAGTTTGCAATATGGGTTAGCAGGATCACCTTGCCATACTTTGATGGGTTCGATAAGACGTCAGCGAGGTCTTGGGTCCAGAAATTGGACAACTATCTATCACTGAGGCCTATGCAGGAGGACGAGGCCATTAAGTTTGCTACTTTGCATCTTGATGGACTAGCGCATGATTGGTGGCATCACGGCATGTACACACTTGGCCATCATGCAATCAATACTTACCAGGAGTTTACCAGCAGGCTCATAGAGCGCTTTGATAAGAAGGATCCGGAACTCTACTTCAGGGAGCTAGCTTAGCTCAGACAGATAGGTAGTCTGGATTCTTATATTGGTGAGTTTCAGAGGGTTGCAGTCATGGTGACAGGCATTTCAGAACGGAGACTCATTATACTCTTCGTTGAGGGTTTGACAGAGCCTATGAGAGGGTGGGTCAAGGCTTTTGATCCTCCTACCCTTCAGGAGGCCATGAGGAAGGCACGGAACATGGAGCTGGCAGCACCTCGCAGCAAGTTCACTCCAGGTTCGACACCCTACACGAGGCCTAATAGGTCTTTTGATAGGAACAGACCCTTTGACAAAAGGAGGGATCCACCAGATCCTAAGAAACAGAATGCACCACCCTTTGACAGAGAAACACTGAATGAATTGCGGAAGAAAAAATTGTGTTTCTGGTGCAAGGCACCCTACGATGAAAAACATGTATGCCCACTTCGTCCCAAGGTCAAAAACAATCAGATGGAATGGTTTTATGAGGGCGAAGAGCAATCTGATCTGTCAGACTAGCAAGCTGATTCCAAGCATTCAGATGATGACAGGTCCGAAAATGAGGGTGAAAACGAAGGAGGAAGGAAGCTACAGGAAGCCCATTTGACTAGCCTTCAGAGAGATGGGTCATTTAGACTTCGCGGGCTCCTAGCAGGTCAGAAGGTGATCACTTTACTGGATACGGGTGCTACACATAATTTCATTGATGCACGATTGGTGGAGAGACGTGGCATTCAGACAGAGGCGTTTGAGGGTATTCTAGTCAAGGTGGCTGATGGGTACACCCTTAGATGTGACCGAAAGATTACTGATCTTCCAATGCGACTGAACAACTATGAGTTCAAGACTAAATTCTATGTTGTTAATATGGGAGATACTGATGTGGTGTTAGGAATGGCATGGTTGCATGATTTGGGTGAGTTCACACTCAATTTGCGAGACATGGAGATGAAGTTCAAGGTTGATGGGAGACCTCATGTCATCAAGGCCATTAGAGATAGTAATCTGAGGATGGTTTCGTTCAGGCGGATGGAGAGACTCATTCGTCATGATATGGTTGACTGGGCAGCAGAGTGCATGTTGATGCCAGCCCAGCAGGAGCAGCAGAAGGGTGAGTACCACCCCGACATTCAGATACTGAGGACTAAACACTCCAAAGTGTTTAGCGACATTCCACCTGGTAGACCTCCAGATAGAGGCACTGAGCATATCATTGAGTTGGAGGAAGGCGCAAAGCCCGTTATGATCACACCCTACAGACATCCGAAACGACTCAAGGATGAGATAGAGAAGACCATCAACAAGTTGTTAGCTATGGGGCATATTAGACCTAGCAAGTCACCCTTTGCTTCATCGGTTGTATTGGTGAAGAAGAAGGATGGATCACTTCGGATGTGCATAGACTACCGACATCTCAATAAGAGGACAATTAAGAACAGGTACCCTATACCACGCATCGATGAGTTGATTGATGAGTTACACGGTGCTATCTTCTTCACGAAGATTGATTTGAGATCCGGGTACCACCAGATTCAGATGAGGGAGCAGGATATTGAGAAAACCGATTTCAGGTGTCATTGCGGTCACTTCGAGTTCTTGGTTATGCCTTTCGGTCTAACCAATGCACCTGCCACCTTTAGGCTACTATGAACAGGGTCTTCAGTTCTCAGCTGAGGAGATTTGTATTGGTCTTCTTCGACGACATTCTGGTATATAGCAGGTCATGGGAGGAGCATTTAGCTCACTTAGACGCAGTTTTGGGTATCTTGGCTAATGAGTCTTTCTATGCCAAGGAATCTAAGTGTGAGCTAGGTATGGAGGAGTTGTTGTATCTGGGGCACATCATCAGTGCCAAGGGAGTGAGTATGGACCCTGCGAAGGTCCGAGCTATAGTTGAGTGGCCGGTACCTGAGAACCTTACGCAGCTCAGAGGCTTCATTGGGTTGTGTGCTTTTTACAGGAGATTTGTTAGTGGGTTCTCACGTCACGCCGCACCCCTTACTGATTTGACAAAGAAGGGGGCTTTTACTTGGTCACCACAGGCGCAGGAGTGCTTCGACAGGTTTAAGGTGATCATGACTTCATGTCCAGTGCTAGCATTGCCTGACTTTACGAAGTCATTTGATTTGTTTTGCGATGCTTCGAGGAGGCATCGGTGCCGTTTTGATGCGGGAGAGACACCCTATTGCTTTTGAGGTAGAAAAGCAGGTCTGAGGGATTCTCGACATTCACGACAAGGAGATGTTAGCCATTATGCATGCTTTGGCTAAGTTCAGGCAATACTTGGTAGGCAGCAAATTCAGTGTTCGTACATACCACAATAGCCTGAAACACTTCCTTGGACAGCGAGACCTGAATGAGAGGCAGCAAAAATGGGTCAGCAAACTGCAGTCATATGACTTTGACATCACCTTCATTAAGGGGAAGCAGAATGTTGTAGCTGACGCCTTATCTCGTAGACCTCAGTTGAACGCCATGGCACAGATCTCAGAGGATTGGAGGCATCGGATTATTGCAGAGTATGCTAAGAACCCATGGGCTTCTAGCATTGTTGACAGGACAGAGCAAGACGATAGGTACACTATTGTAGATGACTTGATCATTTACAAGGGGCGGATTTTTCTGGTTCCTGGCTCTAGGTGAGGGATACAGTTTTGAGAGCCTTTCATGATCTTCCTATGGCGGGCCATCCCGGGTACTAGAAGACATATAAAATGGTTCGAGAGCGGTTTACTTGGAAAGGGCTGAAAACTAATGTTTTACAGTATGTTCGAGAGTGTTCTGTTTGCCAACAGAACAAGCAGGAACACACATATCCTGCTGGATTGCTCCAGCCACTTCCGATACCTGACAGGAAGTGGGAGTGTTTATCAATGGATTTTATCACGGGTTTGCCGAAAGCCCAAGGTAAAGATTGCATCTACGTAGTGGTTGATCGGTTGACTAAATATGCACACTTCTTCCCGATTACTACTACATTCACAGCATCGCAGACTGCAGAGCTCTTCTTCAGAGAGGTATTCCGGTTGCATGGGTGGCCTCGGACGATAGTCAGCGATAGAGACAGTCGGTTCATGAGCAACTTTTGGTAGGAGTTGTTCAGGCTCTGTGGGACCGAACTGACACCGAGTACCAGCTACCATCCGTAGACAGATGGGCAGACAGAAATTGTCAATAAGTGGGTGGAAGGTTATTTGCGCAATTACATAGTTGGACAGCAGAGAGCTTGGGTGAGGTGGATATATCTCAGCGAGTATTGTTATAACTCGACTCACCACATGACGATACAGATGACACCCTTCAAGGCTTTGTATGGGTATGAGGCGCCCAACCTTTTGGACCTGATATTGAGTGATAGCAGAGTGTCGAGTGCAGAGGATATGATGCAGAGTCAGCAGGACATTTTGAGGTCTCTCAAAGACAATATCCAGCGGGCACAGAATCAGCAGAAGCAGTATGCTGATCAGAAAAGGGTTGAGCGTTCCTTTGATGTGGGTGATATGGTGTACCTTATGTTGCAGCCGTATCGTCAGTCTACTCTACGGAAGAGTGGGGCAGAGAAGCTGAAGCCTCGTTACTATGGTCCATTTCGTGTTGTGGCAGACAAGTGGGCGAGGTTGCTTATGAGTTTGGATTTGATAGGGTTCACAATGTGTTTCACGTTTCTTTGAAGGCATTGGGTCAGCATGTGATCCTCTCCGGTTTACCCCCTTGATGACAAGGTTGCTGTGCACATCCAAATGAGAGAGACACCTTGGGAGGCGGGTGATCAGGGAATATCGATCAAGTGGAGAGATTTGCCAGTTGAGGATGCTACATGGGAGTCAAAGGAGATTTTACAGATCCAGAGTTGAGATTGCTTGAGGACAAGCAATTTCAGGGGCGGCTGTGATGTCCCCATCCTAGTTAGCGCAGCTGGATATGTGGTTAGCCTATCATCCTGGTCCTCGTAGGCTGACAGTGTGTGCAGAGGATCAATTGAGGCAGTTACCCGGTGTTCAGGAGCTTCATTGTTGCAGTTGTTTTCAGGTTGGCCTTCGCAGAATCAGAGTGGTCTTTAGAGACTTGCTATTTTTAGAAAGTCAGACAGGCGGAAGCTACTATTTTGGGCAGGGCACCTGGTTCAGCTGTTTAGCTCAGAGTCGACCCAATTCATGAGTTTGATGGTCAGATGGAGAAATAATGGAGTATTTAATGATTAATTAAATAATTAATATTTTTGACTTTATATTAAAGTCACTTTATTAATTTATTTAAATATTTAATAAATGGCGTATTATAAAGTATTTATTATACTTTATAATAAAGTGAAAAATTAACATAATGAATAAGTAATTATTCATTAATGATGGGCGCCAATTATTAATTATATTTCTCCTAAGTCAAAAGGGCGTATTTAATCATTTATTTAAATGATTATTAAAAAGAGGTTTTGGGTCGAATTTTCAAGAGAAGCTATATATTCACAGCTAAAGACAAATCGAACTCATATGTCTTGATTATTCAATTTGTCTTCTTTTTGCTCTGAGCATTGAAGTTTGCAAAACCTAGGGTTTCAGCAGACGAACGATTTTGGAGAACGATACCTCTTCAAGATCTGGCATACTGAGACTATGCAATACCAGTTGAAGATTGTCTACTTGGTGACTTCACACAAAAGTTGCAGTTGAGTTTATTGATCAATTCAGGCAGAGTTTTGCAGAGGATACTCATCAGTTATTTGGGGCGACCCTTTCAGAGATTATTTGGGGTTTCTGGAGATTTCTCTTTGTTTTGTGCTTGGAGATTCATGTCCTAGAGTCAGCCGTACTATCTTCTTTCATTCTTTCATGTGGCTGCAACAGCAATCAGGTTCTTTTGAAATAAAGTTGTATTTCCATTATATGTTCAATTTTTGATACTGTATGTGCTCTGGAAATTTAATAAATTGATGCGCCTACATCTTTTGAGCATTTTCCAAGTATATTTATTGCCTTAAGATTTGTTATGAATTTATAAGCAATTTTAGATCAAAATTGCAGCTTCTTGTTTATTGTCAAAATACCTCAAAAACACAAAAAAAACACAGAACTCTCAAAATCAGTATTTACAGTTAGGGTTTGGGGCTAAGAGACACCCGGTCTCTTACAATTAAGCCTTAGCGCACCTTGGAAGTTTGTAGTGAATTAAAAATATTAAGTTGATGTTAATATCAATCCTTTTGTTGCGATGAATATGAAATCGGGGGTGGCTCTTATGGTGGGAGTGGTTGGATGGGTAATTCCCGCCACCCTTGCCACCTTTCTTTTTCGAAACGTCCAAGAGAGTAAACAAGCAGACGCCTTTCAGGGAAGTCTTGTTCGCCATGGGTAATCTTAGGAAGACCTTCTTCTTCACTCTCGTATTCACCTCATACTCACTTTCTCTCCTCTCTTCCAATCAACATTAGGGGTGGCATTTTTTGTCTGGTTTTTCTAAGCCGTGTGCCATTATTTTGCTTCCATCTCTATTATTTAGATAAGAAAGGATGAAACGTTTTAAGCACTTAAGTAATCCGTCTAAGCCATTCATTTCTAGTTTGTGAAGATTCAAATACCTGCAGCTTACGTCCTGTGCATTGAGAGAAGACGTCAAAGGAATCTTCGAACTGAAGAATTCACGTCTCCAGGCACGTAATGTGTCTTTAATTATGTTAGTTCTTTAGCATTGCAAAGCCCCTTACATCGTTTTGAATTCATCATGCTAGGGTTAGCATATTCATTGAATTCATCATCCTACTTTTAGTTTAATGTTATCGATTCCATGCAACATCTTTGAGACTTGTCCATTGAAAGATTCTATCTTGAATAGTTATGAACCTGTTTGTTAAATGGATCTTTCTCTCGAATAATCTTTCTTTAATAGTTGTGAACCTGACTTGTTCTTTTGATCTCACATTTGAAATGCCCTGTGATTTAATTCTATCAATGTTTAAGTTGAAATCTTCACCATACTTTGTTCTTATGCCGAATTGATCTGATTTTTAAACTCTTTTCCATTATAATTGAATGGGACATAATCTGAGTGTTGGAATCTTTTCAAAACTGTTGAAAGTCTACCTTAATCTGCTCTTGAAAGGATGAAATGAGTTTATCACCTCTACTTGGTAAAGGCACAAAATTTTGAGTTGAGTCATACGACCTCATTCTTCCCTCTATAAGTCTGAAATAAGATTCTACTCCTGCTTGTGTAAGAAAGATTTATGAGTTGAGTCTTTGTTAATATAAACTCTATGGGTTAAGAATTTAAATACCGAGTAAGGGTGAGAGTGTTAACAGCACGAGAAACGTGCTCATTATCGATAAAATCCTTGGCCAAGGTTATGATGCTTTAAATAAGCATTAGTCAGCCATCAAGAATCAAATATACCCCTGGTCAAATTGGTCTTTCTAGTTAGGAGAACCTATAGTGAAGGATCGACCAAGGTAGTATAGGTTCTTGACACCAGACTCAGATGGCATGATGGTAATTGTGAGATCCTTAATTGATTGCCCTCGTGAAGGGTCAGGTTTCTTCACTTGAAGAAACACAAGAGATCAGTAGGTCTTTGGTTGGGCAAAAAAGCCCTTGATGATATTTCTTTTTCCCTTGAAGACAAAGTCTTGATCAAGCATTCTAGCAGGAAGCCTTCAAACTGTACTTTCTTATAACTCTTTCTCTCTCTCTTTATTTCAGTTATATTTACTTTATAATGTTTGTTTCTTTGTTGTAATAAATGCTCTATTCATTTCGAAAGTTATGGAAAGGTTAGCTCATAACCAACTGTGGTTTTCAGTTATATAAATTGTTAATTGTTTCTTTGTCAGCTGAAATTGAAAAAAACTAGAAGTTAGTTGATGAATGTTAAAGTAATTAATATTCAGATCGTTTATCCTTCCTGTTCGTTAATGCAAGGAAACTCTCGTAAGGAAAACTAGTTAGTTACTCTTTAGCTGAATTTGGTAGTTAGTTAACGATCTTAAACTATAGAATGTTAGTATGTTATAGGTAGTATCTGGGTCATGTGATTTCAGTGAATGGGATTGTAGTTATTCTACAAAGATTAAGGTAGTACTTGAATGGCCAGTACTGAAGAATGTGCCTGAAGTCAAGCTTCATGGGTTTGGCAAGATATTATAGGAAGTTTGTAGCCAACTTTTCCAAGATAGCCTTTTCCATAACATCATTGCAAAGGAAAGGGAAAAAGTTTGAGTGGTCGACAAGATGTCAAGGGGCATTCAATCAGCTCAAGGAGAAGTTAACTATAGCTCCAATACTAAAAGTACCAAATCCAGAAAGTGATTTTTTCGTCATCATAGATGCTTCAAGAGAAGGTTTAGGTGGAGTGTTGATGCAGGATGGGCAAGTCATTGCCTACGAATCTAGGAAATTGAAGCCTTAAGAGCAGAATTATGCTTCACACGATCTGGAATTGGCAGCAGTTGTCCATGCATTACAGATGTGGAGACATTATTTGCTAGGGAAACCATTTGAACTAAAGACCGACCACCATGGTCTGAAGTATTTGTTTACCTAGCTAAATCTGAATGCACGGCAAAGGAGATGGCTCAAAATGATATCGGACTATGACTTTGATATCAACTACATTGAGGGCAATGAAAATCTAGTTGTTGATGCCCTAAGTCGAAGGAGACATATCTCCTCAATGATATCAATTCATACTGATTTCAAAAGTCAAGTGTTGCGGAAATCCAAGGGTGATGAATACTATGAGCAGGTTAAGAGAGCATTCTTGGATGATCCACAAGACCCAAGGTATGACGGATTTCAATTTGCACCTGATGGACTATTAAGGTTTAAAGGAAGAATCTATGTACCAAACTCTAAGGAATTAAGGAATATTGTGTGGAAAGAAGTTCATTCCGCACCTTATTCTGGACATCCCAGAGTAACTAAGTTGTTGGCTAATGTAAAGCCGTTGTATTTCTGGAAAGGAATGAAGAGGCATGCTGCAAGATTTGTGACAAGTTGTTTAGAATGTCAGAGGGTGAAGGCAGAGCATCATCACCCGGTAGAACTATTGTATCCTAATGAAATTTCGAAGAGGAAATGGCAAGTCATTAGCATAGATTTTGTGCAATGTCTTCCAATGTCTAGGAATAAGCATAATGATATTCTAGTAGTGGTGGATAAGCTTACAAAGGTAGCTCATTTCATTCCAGGGAACCTAATGGATGGAGCTCCAGTTATAGCTCGCAAGTTTATGCAAGAGGTATTTAGGTTACATGGAGTTCCTGAGAAAATTATTTCAGATAGGGATGCTTGTGTAACATCTAGGTTTTGGCAAACCTTATTTTCTTCTCTTGGGAGACAATTGAACATAAGTTCAACATACCATCCAGATTCAGATGGTCAAACTGAAAGGGTGAATCAAGTGTTAGAAGATCTACTGAGGATGTATTGCATGGATCAACAGTACAAATGGGAGGATTATTTACCTTTGGTGGAATTTGCATATAACAATTCTTATCATTCTGCGATTAAAATGGCTCCGTTTGAAGCATTGTAAGGAAGTGTCGAACTCCTATAAGTTGGAATGAGCGAGAAGATAGGATTAGCCTTGGACCAGATATACTATCAGAGATGGAGGAGCAAGTTATTGTGATAAAGAAAAGGTTAGTGAAGGAAAATAATAGGCAAAAGAGTTATGCAGATTCTAAACGTGTGCCCAAACATTTCTCGGTAGGAGAAATTTTTTTGCTCAGAGTTAAACCTCATAAGAGTTCTATTAAGTTTGGAAAGTCATCCAAACTGGCTCCACATTATGTAGGTCCATTTGAGGTTCTCGAAGAAGTTAACCCAGTCGCTTATCGAATTGCTTTACCACTAGCGCTTGCCAAGATGCATAATGTCTTTCATGTGTCATACCTTAAAAAGTATATCCCAAGAGATAATCATGTATTGATTGGAATGCTTTATAGGTACACGATCGAGGAGTGGTAACGATTGAGCCTCTCAGAGTACTCGAAACCCATAGGCTTCACCTACGAAATAGAGAAGTTCTGCAATGGGGACCAGTTTGCAAAAGATTCCACCACTTGGGAAGACTATTTGGAGATTAAGCAAAAGTTTCCTCATGTTTTACAATCTTTTGAAAGTTCTTAAAAACAATTTTTATTATGTTGTATGTTTATGTTTTGATACTCTAAATCATCGAGGGCGGTGATTCATAAAGGGGGGGATATGTTACACCCCATTGGGTATTTACCAGCTACTATTACTTTTTATGAATAAATATGTTTTTAATGTGTGACTATGTTTTATTGAATTCGAATGAATGAATGAGATGATTGAATATTATTATGAAGTGATTGCTTTTTAGATGTCATAATAATGCAAATGATATATGTTGAAAATGATTTTCATGTTATTGGCTAACTTCGTTTATGATGCACTAAGTTGGATGCAGGGAAAAATCGAGCCCTCCAATAAGGAGAGGGAGAGTATCACCCAGGAGAGGAAAATGGTGTGCAAACCACTAATGTACCTATTTGAACAAATGCACACGCTCATGGCCTAGGTTAGACAAGCTTTGTCAAGTCAATTTGGGCTATGAGTCAATAAGTAAAGCTTGGTTATAGTTTTGTGTTGATAGGAATGTTTGTGTGCTTGTTTGTGATTCACTATGTTTGATTAGATAATTTTAGTCATTGTGATAAGTCCTTGTATTGGGGCTTAAGTCATACTTTGTGTATTTCAATATATATATAGATGGATACATATATATGATAAATGTACATGTATGTATGTATATATATATGATAACTCATATATATGAACATATGTGCGCATGAGCATTCATAGGTAGAAATACCTACATATACCCATACGTGGACACGTCACATATATGCGTATTCATGTGGATAGGAATATATATAAATATACATATATATATATGCTTTATATATATTGTAAATTATTAAAGTAATAATATTATTAACCTCATGTTGGCATCCCCCTTTATGACTTATTTAATGACCTTATGATTAAATAAAATCATGTATAATAAAGTTCATTTCATTAAACCCACTTAACAATTAATTATTATTAAAATTTACACTTTAATAATAATAAATAAATCATAACTCCATAAAAGCCCAATATATCAACATTAAATTGCTTTTGCCAATACCCTGAGGTTACCCTCTGATTTTGCTACTCATCTAAATGGCTTACTATAAATAGTAAGGTTGGGCCCAATGTCCAAGTGACTTACTAAAAATAGTGAGTGCAACTGGAGCTTGAAACACCTTAGGAGGGGTTGTCCCTAAATATCACCAAACATTGGAGAAGATAACGCAGGAAACCAACACCCAAAAGACATTTGGAGAACCAAGAAACTCCCAAATAAGGCCCTCTAAACACCAACATTAGCCTACAAGGACCAGTTGGTAGACTAACCACTGCCTAGGAAAAGGGGACATTACAATAGGTGCAATTGGCTCTCTTTTCATCAAAATTTCCTACTTTAGTCTTAGCTAAGCCAACCCCTATTGTAGTCTATTCAATTTTTCATTTACTATTAAGTTGTTTACTCTTCTCTATAACTGCACTTCTTGTCTAGATGCAAATTCCAATACTTTTGCAAATTTGTTGAAGAATTTTTCATCCATGGAGGCTTATAAGTACAGTAAAAACCTTGATACAAATAAGTTCATTAATTTCTTCTCATTTGGGGGTTCCTCCAAGTTCCTTACTACTTGCTTTAAGCCTCTTATCATAACTTATTATTGACTCATCCTCTATTTGTATTAAATCTCGTCTTATGTAAACTCTTTGTTGGAACCCCTAGGTAAATGATTATGATTTTGAAATGCTTTCTCTAGTTATGCCCATGTTAGAGTATGATTAGAGGTCACTTTCATGTAACATTTGAGTATTTCATCTTTTGTTGTCCAAGGAAAATTAGAGATCTTTATCTTTGGATGAATTATTCCACGACTTCTTCAATATGAGTTGAGAACAAAAAGATGCTCTTTTGCATCTTTGCTATTTATATTGGACAACAAAATTTTAATCCTAGTATTTGACATAATTGGGGATTCGGGGATGGGGGACGGGGGACGGGGGACGGGCCGGTAGGGAAGGGGAGTTATTTGGTTGTTCCCTCATGAATTGCTTCCAATATTCCCTCGATAATTACCACTTCTAGTATTTGAATCTTACAATATATTTTCTCTTCTTTTGGTTTGTTTCACTAACAAATGTCTTCTCCCTTTTATCCCTTGCTAACTCTAAAAGTATTCTCTTCCTAAAATCTGATCAACTTCCCTTATTGTCCTTTTTCTACCTCCAATTTCCTCAAAATTTCAATAACTACTCAAAACCATATTTGTATCTCGTAGTTTTGGCTAAATTGTCTCCCTATCTTCCTCTTCTAAATATAATGTATGATTACTTCTATTTTGTCTCTATGTCTTCCAAATGGCACAAAAATGATGCTTGGTACAAGTAATTCATCTCCTCAAATGTTCTCTTTTGCTTAGGAGTTTTAAAGGTGTCTCTTCTTTCACACTATTTTGTATCTTCCTCAATTAATTCTATTCATTCTTCGTGATCTTTTATAAAATTTACTCCTAAATTACCTTTTAATAAATTATTTGTTATTTGCTAAACTATACTCCTAGATTCTTCTTTTTGATCTTTTAATCCAATTTTCTCTAATTCTACTATGTAATTAGGCAAATTGGAGGGGTGTGCCTCTTGGTCTACCGGCCCCTAAATTCAACCTCCTTGCCCCCCATCCCTTCTTTTTATAACTTCCATAATTTCTCTATCTCTTTTCTTACTTCTCTTACTAACCTTCTCTTCTTGGAGCTTATCTCCTCTATATTTCTATTTGTTGATTCATTTATCTACTCTCTTCCTTTCGTACTCTTAGTTACTGCTAGTGCCTCTACTTTTTTCTCTTCTCCTCTCTTTTTCATATTTTCAATGTCATTGGATATTATTGTATTTCATGTATTTTCAGCCTGCACCGTCTTGAATCCACTCATTCTCTTACTAATTCACTCCTCTGTCTATCCCCTTTTTTTTTCTCCCACTATCTTTTCTTGACCTCTAATTATTTCTTCTATCCTCTCTCTCTATCTCTCTACTCTTTTCCATTCCCCTCTCTCGCCCATCTACATTCTTTCATTTCTATTTTCCTCTTTATTCCCTCCCAACTGCCATAACTGATATTTTGTTAGTTGTTATTTTTCACGAATCCCCTACTTTCCTTGTGCCATCCCCTAGGTTCCTAACCCCTTAAATGAACCTTTTACAATCAAGGGACATTTGTTTTCAACAAGGAGCACATAAATTAACAAGGGAGCTTTGCATATAAATCTTCCCAAAGCTTACCCAACATTGTATTGCCCAAGCTACAATAAAAGAGTCCAAGGTTGTCTCAAACCAAAAGTCAATCACTCAAATGTAAGGTTTTTCGATATCTTGTAGTACCTAGATCTCCTATAGGATCCACTTAATTGATTTCTTTAGCCAACATCTACAGGGCTTTGTGGCATATGTTCTCCTTAATATCCAAGGCCACAACAAATGTGGGAAGGAACACCAAAACTCCACGTCCTAGACCATAGAGAATTTGTTTCTTACTAATAAATATTGTTCTCAAACTCTTTTTTATTCTGATTTCAAAGTTTTTTTAATTTGCAACTCCAACCAGTCCTCTAATCCCTTTAGTGCAAACTTCCAAAAATACAATGGATACTCCCTCTTGGACATTAGTTAACCATTGTCCTAGCAACAAACTAAACATTGGCGTAAATCAGATGTCTTTTCTACTCTCTTTTCTTTCATCCTAATCCTCCTCTATCTTTATTTTTAAGATATCTTCATGATCTTTTATAAACTTTACTCCTAATTACCTTTTAATTTATTAGCTGCTATCTGCTAAACTTTACTCCTAGATTCTTCTTCATCTTTAATTCCTATTTTCTCTAATTATACTATGTAATTAGGCAAATTGGAGGGGTCTGCCTCTTGGTCTACTGCTCCCCTGAATTCAACGTCCTCTGCCCCTCATCCCTTCTTTCTATAACTTCCACAATTTCTCTACCTCTTTTCTCACTTCTCTTAGTAATCTTCTCTTCTTGAAACTTATTTCCTTTATATTTCTATCCTTTGATTCATTTATCTATTGTCTTCCTTTTGTACTCTTAGTTACAACTGGCATCTCTACTTTTATCTCATCTCCTCTCTTTTTTGTATTTTCAACGCTATTTGATAATTTTGTATTTCATGCATTTCAGTGTGCACCATCTTTAAACCACTCATAGTCTTACTTAATTTGCTCTTCTCACTCTCTCCTCCCTCTTCTTCAACTCCATCTTTCCTTGATCTCTAATTCTTTCTTCTATTCTCTCTCTCTCTCTATCTCTCTACTCTTTTTCATGCCCCTCTCTCTTACCCATCTACATTTTTTTCACCTTCACTTTCCTCTTTATTTCCTCCCCACTGTCATAACTATATTTGGCTAGTTGTTACTTTTCAAGGATCCCCTACTTTCCCTGTGCCTTCCCCTAGGTTCCTAGTCCCTTATATGAACCTCTCAAAATCATGGGAAAACTCTTTTTCAACAAGGAGCACATAAATTAACAAGGGAACTTTGCATATAAATCTTCCTAGAGCTTATGCAACATTATATAGCCCAGGCTACAACAAAAGAGTCCAAGGTTGTCTCAAACCAACAGTTGATCACTCTAATGCAAGATTCATCAATATCTCATAGTACCTAGATCTCCTCTAGGATCCACTTAATTGGTTTCTTTAGCCAAAATCTAAAGGGTTTTGTGGCATCTACTCTCCTTAATATCCAAGGCTGCAAAAATGTGGGAAAGAACACCAAAACTCCAAATCCTAGAGACTAAAGAAATTTCTTTCTTACTAATATATATTGTTCTCCAACTCTCTATTATTCTGATTTCAAAGTACTCTTAATTTTTAACTCCAACCACTCCTCTAAATCCTTCAATGCAAACTTCCAAAAATACAATGGATACTCCCTCTTAGGCATTTTAGTCATTAGTTAACCATGGTCCCCATGACGAAATAAATGTTGGCATAAGTCAGATATCTCTAAACCAATTTACAGGGCCTTAAACTCAGTTAGAGCTAATGCATACACAAGGAACAGTCACACTATTGACTGCTTAATCCCTTCAATGCAATTAATTTAAAGGGGGTATATGATTCCACACACAACACTCAAATCCACTATTTCCTACTGAAACCATCTATCATTATTCAAATACCTCTGATTAAATTCTGCCATATGACCATTCTCTCTATCACTTTTTCCATCTACAATATTCTTCTCTCATGATACATTTCATAATACAATACAGCAGCACATATAATGCCTCAACTCAAAGCAACATGACTTTTAGCCATGTCCTTTCTTCACCCAAGTGATCAAATCAACCACAAAGGTCGAAAGCTGACACTCATGTGTTCTTTCTATTTGTCACCATAGTTGATGTTGCAGTATGTTTGGCAACTTCAATGTATATGAGAATTCTCTTAACACTTAGATAAAATTCCAGCAGCAAGGAAAATTTACAACTCTTGCCTTTTCCAATTCAAGTAGCCTATAATATGTTCAAGAAGGTGCTCAAAAGCTTTCTTTGCAGGAAAGGTTAGGTGAAAGGGGTTCATTTGGTGGCTTGGGCTAATTGCATGTTCTTGAGGCATAGGAGATGTCAGGAATCTCCATGTTAGAGCTCAAGGTGATTCTCTTGCTGAAAGTGTGTTGTAAAAGAAATAGAGAGTGATGCACCTTGGAGGATTTCATTCCATCACAAAATCGAATCCATTGCACATTCAGGATATCAAAGCTTGCTTTTGTTAGAATTGTGAAACAAGCACAAAACCACGAGCCATAGGATCAAACAACAAACAAATACACCTTCCACGCAAAAGATCTGCAAACAATATATGCAATATTCCTCAACAAGAAAAAGCTATAGAAGCAAGAGACTCTCAAAAAGATATGAAAGCTCAAGATAATTACAATGAGGGTTGAGTGTTTATAAGAGCAAAACCCTAAATGAGAAAGGGATCGGATCATGACAAGTGTCAACATCACATGAGATGTGACATAATGATCTAATAATAGCTCAACTAATAAAAGCATAAAACACTAATAAGTTTAGCTTAAGTGCATGAGAATAAATTAGACTAATAATCAATTAAAGATTAATTAATTATTAGCTAATGCATGATTACTCTAACAGCTTTCAATGTTCAGAAAATATTGCCAATGCTAATGCAGCACAGATATTTCACATTTTTCATCATTGACAATTTGAAAACAAAACCACCAAGAAAGTCACAAATCTAGATGAGAATTCTAGACGTCTTCCCAATGAGGATCACTTAAATAAAAGCTTCAAAAATCATTCAGATGTCATCCTAATGCATTCTACAAACTGCTTATACTGTTTTATGCCAGAAAACATCTGTTGAGCAATTTTACCCAACTAAGTATCTGCACAATCACATAAGAGCATTTCTAGCATCATTTTACAACCTTGAGCATTTTCATCTGGAACATAATCAATGAAGGTATTTGTGAGACCTAAGAGTGGGTGTAGAAAACTGATAAGACCATATTCTTGCACTGGTACACACAAAAACAAGATTAGATATATAATTCGTTGATATAACTACAGTTGGACTTCTTTGCACTCTAATTTCAATTCTTGCTGTTCTAAAATCTGTGGCTGACTTTTTTAATTTTATGCTGAATAAAATTTGTTATAGTATAAAGCAATTGAAAATTAGACATTAAAGTTTATTATACTTCTGCTGGACAGAATTTATACAGCAGAAGACTCAAATCTAAGAGGATTGACCTAGCCAAGGCGTTATTATATAATAGCACGTTGAAGAGGATAGACACAGCAGAAAGACCAACAAATATTGACCTGGCTGAGATAATCTCAGATTATAACTTTTCCAAACAGGATTTACCTATGAGATGATTCAGATTCAAGAAGTCTGCCCAACAGAGGTAAAATTATAGCATGTCAGAGAACTGACCTACCAAAAGACCCAAACCGAGAGTTGAACTGCCTCAAATAACTGAAGGTGAATACTAAGCAAATATGTGTTTTAAAGGATAGTCAAGCATAATGGATTCATTGGAAATTCAAATTACTGAGCCATGGTTCTTGTGGCAAGACGGCTGTGAATATCAAGGGATGTCTGATTACAAATGGAATTGGTGGAGATCATACCCCGTAGTGCATAACAATCCTTGCAGGTCTAGGGTAAGACCTCATTCTATCATCCCTTCAAGCTAATACATTTATACTTGTATTTGTTACTTTACTGTCTCTGTGTGTCAGTAAGAGATCCGAAGATGAAACGAAACAAGGAAATTTTGAAAGAATACGTAGCAATCAAATTATGAAATTGTGTTTTACTAAATTACTACTTATATATAATTAATTAGCTGTCAAGACTAAAGTCTAGACTAAGATAGTATGGGCTGACTGGTGATGCTGTTGTGGTTTGTCAAAAAGAATAAGTGAAACATTTATTCTGGCAGAATAAAGTGACAAGCTATTAAGAACAAGATCATTTCAGAGGACAGCAGCCTTCATTTTAGACCCATTCAATTGAAAGGAGTGTTGCTAGATGACACCCAACTAACTTGGCAATACGGGATGATATTTAAACATTATTTAACTAGTTGGCATCTCTGTTTGTGCACAGATAGATGTCAATCAACTTGTGATGGAAATTCTCCAATTCGACATCTGAAAGAGATTGAGAATTTTCAAGAAAATTTACTTGGTCATATTCTTTTCAACTAAAATATGTTCAGAAAAAATGTTGATACGCAAGATGAAGGCACAAAATCTTATATCTTAGCTTCAATGCTTATGCAACAAGAGGTTCCCTGTGTAGCTGCTAAAAATGCCAACTGTTATAATCCTTGAAAATAATCCTATTATTTATGGATGTAATATAAGATGCATGCTTCAAAAAACTATCCCTAACAATTCTTATTGAAGAACAACAGTTGGTTCTTCAATAAATTGGACAAAGAATGCACAATTTCCAGAAAATCTTTGATGCAATTTGCCAATCAAAGGTTGCTTCTTACATCATAAATGGTTGCATGTATTCTCATCCCCAAGGCACTTCAGTCATCTTTGCATCCAAAATATCCAACTTCCAGTTCAACAAACTCATATTTGTATAATTTAGCATCCAACTTTTCCGATCTCTTTATGAAGTGGTTTAAACATAAAAACTGATTCTAATTATCTATGCATCAGAAAATAGTCCTTGTGTAAGTTAATGTTGCAAGGTATGACACATTTCTGTTAAATGAAATTTCAGCAATTCTGGTTACCAAAAATTGATTCTCTTGCTGCCCAAAGATGGTGCACCTTGAGAGAATCAAAAAAATTCTCAATCAATCCAGGCCAGCAGAATTCAGAACAACTTTCTATATTCTCAGTTATTTGCATCCTCCCAGCCTTACAACTTGAATGTATTTATCTGTTACTTTATCACAATCATGCAATGGGTATAGAAACATGAGTTGAGAAAATACTTGTATTATAATTTATAACTTGAGTAGAAAAAATAAAAATTGGAAATGATGTGTTTATAGTCAATTAGATATTTCAGATGAAAAAGAACCTGAAGCTCCACATCAACATAGTCAGCACCCAATTCCAAGGCCAAACGAAGAGTATCAAGACGTGTCACTTCCTCACCTTCATACTCACCTCCCTCCCACTTTGGTCTGAAATTCAAGAAAAGAAGCAAGTTTTAATAATAGTGAATCCTTAAGAACAGATAAGAACATATGTTTTGGGATTGTTTATTGCATTCAACGAGCATTAGAACAGACCTTAGAAATGGTTACTATTGGAATGTTAAACATTTGACTGACATTGTAGCCTCAAAGACCAAAGTTCAAACTAAAAACCATTTCTTGCCTCAAGAGCATAACAAATATTCAATTTGTGTCAGTTGTCTCCTTTACTATGTAAAAGACATTTTCTGATCTTTTAGCTTTGTCTTTGGTATTCTCTAACTTTTCTGATGAAAACAATTTGAGAAATTATACACAAGGTAATACTAATTTCAGTAGCTCCAGTCTCCAGATTAGATCAAATATAAAGAAAATTGCAGAACATTTGAGAGAATATATGTTGGGACAAACACCTTAAAATGAGCCCTAAATGTACATGTGGAATAATGTACTATATTAAAATTATAAAACTTCAGAGTTTAAAACTTAAAACTTAAGCAAATCCTTGGGTTCAGGATAAAGGGTTCTGGTGTAATGGTAATGGAGAACATCCAGAAGGGCACAACCCAGGTTCAAGTCCTCCCACTATAGTAAGGTGACCCATAAATCCAGTGGACATGTAATGAGGCAAAATTTCTAGTGCAGCAATCATGTGGTACATTCAAGCATGACCCATGTTTACAAATCTCAAGAAGTCCACGCTTACCCCCACACCATGTTAAAGGCAACCCAAGACTTAACAAGAAAAAATTTCTTAGCATGACGATCACTAATATTTGATATCAATTCAATTTTGTTGATAAATTTGTATAGCATGTATTAATTTTTTAGCCTTGATCTATTTTCTCCAGATTTTTACTGAACAATATCCAGTTCCACCATGTCAAAGGTGACCCATGATCTTGGCCAAAATTTACCAAGAAAAAACATCCATGGCTTCAGGGAGGTAACCAATGTTTGATTTCCATTAAATCTACAGCTAAATTTGTAAACATGTTCTAATCTTTTAGCTTCATCTATTCTCGCCAAGTTCTTATTGAACAATATCCTAATAACCAAAATACAAAACAGTATCATCATTTCAGCCAAAAAAAGAAAATGGAGACTTTTAGTTGGCAGAATTCATCTTTCATTACCAGTCAAATCTTTTTGTTTTCAAAAACAATTACTTTTTTTGTTTCTTGGAACTCTTCCTTGTAGATCTTCTAAGGGCTTTTGTGACTGTAAAGTAATGTTTAGAAAACCATGACGTTAAGGAGAAAAACTGATATAATCCCCCGCAGGATGAAACTTTATTACAATTATAATGAATCTAATTTTAACTCTTACCAGAAAGATCTCTGGAAATTCTGTGAAGAGTGATGTCATTACAACCAAAAAAAATATAAAATGAAATTAAACTGACAGGCATTGTTCTTTAAGCAGTTGAAAATAATGTTACATTAACTGGAAAGAGGATAGCTCAATTTCCTCCTATCTAAATGGAAATTTCAGCTAAAAGGGTATACATATGGATCGCTAAATGAGCTGAGAAATATGGAGAATCTGATTTGTAGGAGGGGCATAATCAAAAACATACTTCTAATACTGGCTTTGTGCATGCAAAATAATAAGAAAAGCAAACTCCCCCTGAAAAATGACTTCATTTCTGTCCAAGCCCTGAAAATATTGATGGAAAGATACCTTGCTGCTATGCTTATGCACTATAATTAAATATCCAACAAATTAATCGAGTTTGAAGTTGCAGTTAAAAGCTTCAGGATTGCCTTCAATAAAGTTCTTTGTGGCCTCCTTGTTGAAGGAAATTCTTAAATACGAATTGATGTCATGAATAAAAGTTTGTATCCTGATTGGGGCAATATTCCCATTCGAACAAAGCTATGGGACTAAATGTTCAAGTTTATGTCAATATCATTCCAACACTGCTACAATAAGGTAGATAAAGTAGCTATTTGGATAGCTGGAAAGAGCATTTTGGCACTCAACATGTTTTGTAGGCTCGACAACGACAACTTTACCATAACGTTTGAAGTTAAATATAAAGTTCTGGTTATGAAGATTTGATTAGCAGAAGCTATTATGTTAATGATAATTTTGAAATGAGCCCCCTAAGACTTTTACCTTGTCATATGTTTTATGTTGAATATGTTTGTATGTGATGGATGTTCTGTATTATATTATCTATGCTGTTTAAGAACACATCAGACCCTGTGAATGTTTACAATGCTTACCAGGGCCATAAACTTGTAATTTTAGATGATCAATAAAGTGAGGCCCTCAGCCCTTTATAAATATTCTTTCAATGGACTTCAAATTCCTATATAAGGAGTGAATGAAGGGGAAGGGGCACCACCAAATCCTACAATATTTTGTATCAATCCTTGTACATGCTACCTAAGCATGCTTGGGATTAATCTATGAAAGGGTGATATTTACAATTTTGCATGTGGTACATATCTAATTAGAGTTAATGATTACTACAGATGCTAGTCTCTAATCTATTTACTCCTTTTATTTCATTTTACTAGCTTTCCACAAGTGAAGATCAGAGTACTACAAACTCCCCAGTGATCAGATTTGAAAGATCGAACCAGTACCGTGTGATGAGGGCTCATCAATTTTCATCCAGGCAAGAGGTAGCTGGTGATGGTACAGAGCTCAGAGTGTCAAAGCAAGTTTCCTCGAGCAGGAGAAGAATCAGCAGAATGAATACTGAAGTTTCAACTCTCCAGACAAAGAGATCATCCGTAGAAGTAGGGTAACCAATGAAGAATTTGCGGATTCTGAAATTCTTGAGTGAAGAGAATCTCTGACAGCACAATTTGAATTTGTAGAATATCTTGCTGAGAGACATGTCACCTTCCACGGGACTCAAGATTCAAGAATAAGAGAGCAAATTAAAGCATGACCAATCAGCTCAAGTCTTGGTACAGGTAAGTCATCATCTTAGTTCCATGTATCATGTTTCAGTGAGAACAACTTGAGAAATCAAATGTTATAGCTTGAACTATCAACAGTTTGTATGTGTAGACCCTGCTAATATTTACTTCGTGCTTAGCTTTGGTCTCTCATACTTGCTATAAGCTATAAACTTTTGTTTTGTTTAGGAATCCAATGTTCATATTTCTGTTAAACATGGATTGTAATAACCATCAACATGATCATAGCACCTTTGAAACAAAATATAAGTTTATTTCAAATTTAAGAGTTATAAGTAGATTTTGGTACTACTTCCCGGTCTTTTATTGTTGTACAGGAGAGAATGATTGTGGATTTTACTATATTGTGATTTTTTTGCTAGTACAGCTATTGGTCTTCTGTATCTAACATCGATCTCTGCTATTTGGCTATGAGCCACATTAATGTGCCTATCTCTTTAATCAACCATAAAGTTTAGCTGATCCAAACAAGATGAGAATTTTCTTCTGAGAGCCAATTGTATGATTTTACTTCATGCTTAGCTTTGGTCTAGAATACTTGCTAAAGCTATAGACTTTTGTTTTGTTTAGGAATTCAATGTTCGTATTGCTGTTAAACATTGATTGTAATAACCAACAACATGCTCATAGCACCTTTAACACTAAATATAAACTTATTTCAAAATTTGAGAGTTATAAGTAGATTTTGGTACCACTTCCTGGTCTTTTATTGTTGTATGGGAGAGGATGATTGTGGATTTTACTATATTGTAAATTTTTTGCTAGTACAGCTATTGTCTTCTGTATCTAACATCCATCTCTGCTATTTTCCATTTGGCTATGAGCCACGTTAATGAGCCTATCTCTTTAATCAATAATAAAGTTTAGATGGTCCCAACAAGATGAGAATTGTCTTCTGAGAAGCAATTGCCTAAGACAATAGCTTAGAAGTCAAGTGCAGGTCAAGTATATGGGAATTGACAAACTTAAAAATGCAATAAAATAGCAGTAACATTCTATTTCTATCCCTACTTTTGGTTTGATGAAGCCCAATTTCTTGGCCGGGGAGGGTCAAACTCCTGGGATTATTATTTATGTGACACAACTCTGAGAATCTAACTTAGACCTGTGATGATAAATTCTTACCAATTTACCACTAGAAGACAGCTTAACTGACTTATTACCATCCTGTTAAACAACAAAAATAAACAACAAAGAAAGAAGGATGGAATTTCACCTAATATTTTGCAATACAGGGATCAGCTAGGACTTGAACCTAAGATCTTCCATGGCACTTTTGTCCTTTTCAGGTTGGGAATTTGCCAGAGTATGGATTGAACCTCCAACAAATTCAATGCAAATATTCTTGGATTGATAGCATGGTGATGGAACTACTGCTTGAGGCTAAGCTGGTATAATATCAACCCATATTTATAAATTACAAATATTAGGCTTAGATCCTGTTCATTAAGCATATCAAGCTTTGGGCCCAGCTGATCATACCCATCAGACTTAGGCCCACGGCCACAACATTCTGTTCATATCAATTCCTTTAATCTCTCTCACAATACCTCAAGACATCAACTAAAAATAACAATAGTAGAATCAAGTGGTAGCAGTATGGGAACATCTATAATAGCCCCAGCAACAGAAGACATGATAAAATGTGAAAACTGGGTAAAAATAATGCATTCAACTTGCTGGATTTGATGTACCCCAACGGATGAGACTGGATGCAAGTTCCAGGGAACCTGATGGAAGAGATACCCCTTGGTCAAGCCCACGAAATCAAAGGATACAGCAAAACAAGTAAATTTACCAGATGAAAAAATAAACAAGCAATATCCAGTTGCCCTAAAATTCACCCCTTTGGTTTGAGTATAGAATATATACATATCCATTAGAAAATACATCTCCAGAATGAAAACTGAGCTAAGCACATAACGAAATGTACTTCGACATTAATGCCCAAATGCAAGCTGTATTAAAATTAGAGAAAAATTTGCGAGCCATTAAAAAAACGTGTTTCAAGCAACCCCAAAATTGACCCATGATTTAAGAGCAAAATCTGCACATAACCATCAGAAAATGCATATCCACAATGAGTGCTGAGGAGAACACACGTTGTAATCTACTAGAAATAGCACCTGAATGCAAGCTGAATTCAAGTTAGAGTGTGAAACAGGCAAGGAAGTAGAGAAATGATACCTGTAAGTAACGATGATGGGGAGTGGTCTTTGGTTGACAACAATTTGCAAGTGAGTGTTTGGATTGAAGTTGTGAAGATGGTCAAGTCTAAGCTCAACGATATCGGCGCCATCAGCTTTGGCCTGCTGCATTTGAATCACTGTCTCCTCCACAGAATTTGCAACCAGAGTACAGCATACAAGACAATTTGTTTGGGCCATTTTTTTTCTTCCTTCCTATAAAAGATGATGAGTATTATGATCTTCGCTCAAACATGAATTGCAGACTTGTTCGTGCCACGTTCATTTTTATCGGTGCTACCAAATTTGTGGAGTCACTGATGCAGCACATTCCGACAAGCCCATCAGCTGTAGGGGAGACGAACGGTACGTGAGCTGGGCTTAAATTTGACGGTCGACCTTGCCTGTCAACAATTTTTTTTAATGACCTTAGTGTAAATAAAATTATATATAATTCAAATATATATATCATTATAATTCTATATAAATTTTGACAGTCTATCCAAAATTTCTCCTTTCATGTGATACAATCTTCTTAAAATTTTGATTGTATTTTACGACAAAAATCTCTAAATATGGTCATACGGCCATCAAATTTAAGCCATAATAATTAAATGAAATGTATTTCTTAGATCTAAAAAGCAACAAATCATGTGATGTCACTAATAAAACATGATATAGTGCACAACTATGTGTCACTTTTTTTGGGGGGCCTTTTTCACACCTTGACAAAAAGCATGCTGATGTGACATCATATTTGATGATGTGGCCTTGAAACTTTAGTTATAAGCAAGTGACTTGCCAAGTAAGCTGTTCTAAAAATTGGGGGTGATCTGAAATTTCCATGTAAGATTTTGAGGAACGCGAAATTAGGGTGCTCAACTACCGGGTCCTCTCCCCTAGTTTGGTTTTTCGCCATCTTGGTCCACTGTGGGGGTGGATATCTATGGTATACATCAAGGATGTTTTTGTCATGCCCACATTTTTTGCTAGAAAAACCCAACAATTTTTTTTTTATTTTTTTTTAAATATATTGAGCTAATTATAGTTCTAAATAATTGGGGTGAGGGATATCGCTAAAATGAGTATTTGCACTTCATTTCGAAGTCACCTCACTACTCAAGGGTAAAAGTTAGTTTAAGGATTTGGTTGAACGACCATTAGGTTTAATTGGGCTTATAGAAGGTTGGACATTCAAAGAAATCCAAGGAGACCAAGTTCCTTAAGGTTGATTTAATCTAGTGGTCTAATATCACTAACCCTAATAGCTCTAATACCTTAAGTATAATCTCTTTTTATAACTTATTGTGACCCTTCATTCGATCCACATAAATGGCCACCGTTAAGAGGTTATTGTTTCACTAGTTAATTAGGCATAGTAATTTAAAGTAGTGTATTATTATTCATTATTCAGATTAGTATCATATGTAATTATAATAGCATTAATACCACTTATTAATAAATTGGTATTTGAAGCCCCCGCATAAGGCCCATATAATTTGTTGTCATACCCATAAGTTTAGCTAGAAAAAAAATACAACAAAACGATAATATTTATTTTTTCCTTGTTATCTAAACTTCTATAGTTAAGATTAACTACTTTGTAGCTTCTTGATTTCTAATGGTTGTTACCTTTAGATTACTAATAATCAATTCTAAATATATCCCCCTATCTTATAATTAAAATTGACCATTTTAGAAGTTATCTCTTATGTCTTATAACCCGACTTAAAAGACATTTAATTAAATTTTCCCTTTCAATATATATGTGCATATGTATTCGCCATTATACTTAAATATACACATTTATTTACTCATGTTTAATTAATATTTATTTTATTATATTATTTATCTTATTACTAATATGAGAAGGTTAATAATAATAATAAATCATATATAATCCGTATTTACTTTTGTGGGAGAATAAAAAAACAAAATCCAAATAAAGAAATGTCTCCCGTTAAAAAGGTAACACAAATAATATCTAATGTTTTTTTTGTTTTTTCTTATTTTAAATCATTTTATTCTTAAGAATAGATTCTCCTCCTTTTTTTTTTTTCTCTTAAGAATAGATTCTCTCATAATTCAAGGACATGTAAGTATATGAATAGAGTTAGGTCTATTTAAAAGGGACACGTGGAATCTAGAATAGAAGTTTCTAATATATAGAATAACATATAAGTATATTTCCTACTTTTCTTATTTTACGAAACCTCTTATGCTACTATGTAACAGTGTACACCTCATACTTGTATGCCTCAACCAAAAAGGTGTAACTATTTAATAGTTTATTTATGATTTTTTTTTCTGCAATGTTGTATTAGTTTAGGGATCACGTGACAAGGTACCTATGAGAGCAAGCATTTAAAAGAAATAGGTGACAACAATAAATACTTATTGCTTGATGTCCAGATCTATAAATGTTAAGAAAAAGTTTTCTATTTATTGCTGCCACTACTATGTAAATGACAAGAGGCGTTCAACTCACTGCCAAAAGTTATTGTGAAGTCGGGGATGACCAAGGCATAAGTGTTTAGTTTCCTCCTTTTTTTTTTTTGTTTTGAATAGACTAGCAATGGCACCTTCGTGTGCAATGGGGACGCCGAAGAGTTGTGGAAGGTCAATTTTTTATCATCGTGGTTAAAAAAGTGAATGCTCAATTCTGGAGATAATCTACTACTATTTGCATTATGCTCTTAATTTCATATTCTATCCTTAGTGCTATCTTCTAATGCTTGATTTTGTCTTCCAATTGGTGATTATAGGCACATAGTTTAACAAATTAACTTTTTAATTCTTACCAATAAATTGAAGAATTCAAGGAATAATAAAACTTTTGCTTAATGAACATGTCATTATCAATTGTGATACCATTTGGAAAAATTTGAAAGAATAAAAACATGATAAAACACAAAAAATTTACTCCTCTACATTAATAAAATACCTATTACAGAAATTTAACCAAACATACTTGAGCTCTTTACACTATTTTTTATTTCTCCAACACTCTAATATTCTCTAGTATCTTTTTCAATCAACAAAATAAGAATAAGATATAGATTTTTTTAAATGTAAATATACCCATACTCTCCTGCACAATAAGATTGATTCTTTTCATATACAACAGAGTAGCCAAAAAGATAATATAAAGATATACACATGTACAAAAAAAATTGGAGAATGAGCAAAATAGTAGAAATAGTGGTTGGGGTTGCATATTCCAATAGACATAACATAGCTTATAAGTAGCTGCAAAGTGGGAAAAATATTCTCCAGAATGTTTAAAAGGAGCTATATAGCTATCCATGGCTGAAAATCTCCTTTATTAATAGCTTCTGTGTATTTAGCACAGAGATCTTCATCTGCACAACATCAGGAAAAAAAAAATAGCAACACAAAGACTTTTCTTACAGGGGAAAAATTAATTATTTCTGATGTTGCAAGACTATCATCCATATCCCATGTAAAACAAAATGGCAAAAAAAATAGTGGAAATTGAACATAAGAACGGAACATTTTATAAACAATAACAAATATGAATTTGTCTATTGGTGGTATAGTTTGACAACAATTAAAATTAATCAAAATATGAATGTTACATGTAACAGTAGTGATGAAACATCACGAACATTGTTGTTGATACTACAATTTGTAAGCTTCAACCATCGAATATATCAAATGATGTATACGTTTGTAAGTAGATCTGTTTTAGTATAACTTAACCATATATCATGTATAAGTAGCCATGTCAATATAGTCCACCATAATAAGGTGGTGCACATGGACAATGAGGGGGAAATCTTGTGTAGAGATGACAAATGGGTAGTTATCGCTGAAAGAAAATAAATTATGTTGAAAACATGGAGGATATGAACCAGCATATGAAGATAAGAAATCTGATGTAAACAAATGCTCGAGCTAAATACTACAGCAACATCAAATATATATATGATTGAATATGTGTAGCATATATTCTAGTGCATTTGAAATGAGCATATGCCCCAATTTGTGGTCAACATATAATCCATTTGAAAAAAAATTAAATTGTAATTCTCAGACAGTCTTCTTCAAAGAATGTTGTGTTAATTGAAAACATTACCAGCATACATATCCAAGATTTTTCAAACATCTACTACATTTGAAAATGAATTTGTTACATAGGCAATTCTAAAGCATAACAGGAAAATTAAAGACAAAACAATTAGAAAGTTCAAATCTCAGAGGACTAGTTTATGTCAAGCACAGCACCAAGCTGGCTTTCAATTGAATGACGAGGAGCAAGGGGTGTCTAAAGTTACTGATCCAGAAAATTCTAGTCAAGATATTATTTGCTCAGAAAGTGCAATAATCTCAGGCACTGTTCAATTGAATAACAAGTTGTTACAAGAGATGACTGATTTAAATACACCTGATTTTTTTATGAAAACTATTCCCACTTCAGAAATTTTAGGTAGTAAATTAGATTTGGCCAACAGTAGTGTGATGAGAAATAATTTCCAAAGCTATGCAGTTGAAGAGATAAAATTGGAGAAACCTAAAAGTAAAAGGCCGCAATTTGAAAATAGTTATGCTAAGCTGAATTCAGAGAAGGTGCCTTATTTAGTTGATTTGGTCCTTGAACTAGTTGTAGATGCTAAACACAAAAGAAGTCTGATATGGTATATGCCTCACTTTCTTCAACGTCTGAAATGGGATGTTGGGTAGGTGTTGATTATATGCAGATTTGATTGTGAAACAGGAGAACATGGACCCCTATGCTGTAGAACAGGGCTACAAAAGTATACATGCAGATTTATTGTAAGAGAAAGGTTTTTTTTTGCTGAGAGAGAGGCCTTAGTTTCCATTGCTGAGACATAGCATATAGGGAAAATTTTCTATATAAATATTTGAAAAAATTTTAAATAAAGGTATTTTGGGTTGAACATCTCCATTTTGAATAAGTTTCATTGCCTAGTATTATAATATATTCCTTTAGTTACATTTGCTAGATGAGTTCTATGCATGCTTAGTCTGATCAGGGCACATAAAACCTTTCAGAGGCCCTCAAAGATCGTTTAAATCGTATCATTGGTAATGTATTACTTGTAGATGGATTATTAGAGAATATCCAAGATTCAATCAACAACATTGACGGTTTTGGACCTCCCTCTGTATGATGTTGTAAATGGTTGTACTTTTCAAAGTTATGATGTTATGGGTTGGAGTCCCCTTATCACGATAAGCTATTAGTATAAGTTTATCCTGATCACTTAAAACATTTATATACACTCTTCTCAGCTTCAGATGCTTGCAAACATGAAAAGTGTGCTTATCTTCCACTGAGCTATACATTAAATTTATTCTAAATTACAAACTTCTCTACTCAAGTTTAAAATGAGATTTAATACTATCTAGATAGCACAAAGTTCATAAACATTATCCAATTTTCTCTTCACGCCAAAACAAAGTTGGTCAATCTTGAAAGCTCCAAATGCAGTGTAGTCCTAACTTGAAAGTTGGAAAACAAATTAACCCCCTTCAATATTTAGATATTTCACATTTCCATACAAGTTATCACAAACCTAATGAATTTAATTCTTATTATTGAAAATGTGAAGTAGGTGAAAAATAACTTGTGTGCCATTATTTGACCTCAAAATTTGTTGTGAAACAAACAGTTAAAGCCACATAGCAGTCCAACTACCAAAATATGGCAACTACAGTTTATTAGCTACAAAGAAAAGGCATTGTTGTAATGACTCACAAAAGCTTGACAACCTTGGTACATCATTTTTGTTTATCTGGGAGGGATAGAAACAAAAGAAGGGGAAAAAAGCCATTTTCTATTTTTGATATGGTATGTATCAAAAGTTAGAGTGGTAATAGCTTTCTTCTCTAGCAACTTTTTCAGTTGCTTTTCTTTATTCAATAAAAGAATTAGCATAGAAAGCAATCTATTGAGCACAGGATCTAAAATGTCATCATTGTAAGAACACGAGAAAGGGCATGAATCCTAAAATTCTAGAAAGAAAAAATTATGATTTAAATATATGAGAATATGAGAAAGGGCGGGAATCTAAAAATTCCATTGCATAAAAAACATATTGCAGGTGTGTTATGAGTTGTTTTATACAAAGGCATGCCTCACTTTTTAAAAGCTTACTCTTGATGGAAATGCCACACACTTAAATGGTTATAAGCAAGAAAATGAATATTTCTATATTTTTTAAATAAGCTTTAATTATGTTTTCCAATAATACTCTTTTAAGAAGATCTGTGTGTATGGAGTGGATTGTTCTGTGAAGGCAAGTAAATTGCGTGAGAAATAGAAAATTGTAAAGGAGGTTAGATTTCATAGGCAGAGTAGCTAACCTGTAGGAATGTGCAATGGCATTGTGTGTTCAAGGGTTTTCGTTGGATAGCATGAGTAAGCGATCCTCCTCTTGTTTACGGCGAGCAACACAAGAGCTTTGATTCATGCATACATATCTTTGAAAGGAGAAGGTTGGATTGATTCTCAGCCCTGCTAGTGAACAGACTCTAGAAATAGTTGTGAATGTAAGCCCTTGCCGGTCGATGTTACTGATGTCGACAGTTGCCTTTTTAAGTGTAAGCCCTTGTGATTTGTGTATTGTCAAGGCCCAAGCCATTTTCAGGGAATTTGACGACGGAGACCACGGCTCACAAGGGCAATAGGGACATTTTTTGGGTTATTGAGATCCCAAGCAAGGCCTATGTGTTTTTGGAATTAGACAACAACAAACAAGGGAAGTGAAGGTGGATGTTCACTATCCTTGTAGAAGATAGCTTGGATTTGTCCAAGTGCACCATTGACAAGGCTTGTTTCCACCCATAAATTTGAACAAAACATTACCTTTTGATGAACACATAAAAGGACCTTAGATTGTAGTTGTTCTTCGTTTGGATTGGAGCATGGTGAACCTCGTAGTTGCTCTACAATTGACAAGGAAATTGGTGTTGCCAAAGATAATAGCATTCACAAGTTATGTTGTGAGACCATTTCATTGGTTGCAAAAAGATATATTGAGGGCAGGAACTCAACTTGAGTTGAACAAGGTAGAGTTGTGGTGGAGCGCGACATAAGAACCTGCCAATCTTCAACTGTAGGAACTACATTTCGCAAATTTGAGAGGATGGTACGGAAGGTAACTTGTGTTGGGTCCTCTCCGCATTGCCGAAATATTTTTCTTAGTGTTACTACTATTGTGAAGCTCTGCCATAGAGCACCCCCATATGAGGTAGAGGCATACATAGGAATGTCCTTGACTGGTGGTAGTTGCCCAAGGTCACTAAAGAGCATGATTGAGCATCCTCCAAATGGGAATTGGTTGTGGTTGGGGAATGCTTCACCTAGCCTCATGTCAATACTTTGAAGTAATCTAGGGCCAATGAAGCTCATTTCATCTATTAAAATGTACCAAATGAAGTACATTTTTTCCTAGAAGGCTGCTAGTGTTTGTCCTTGTAGGGGGGCTATATCTTTGATAGGTATACATAGGGCTGAGTGGATTGCTGATACTTGGATGTTAAATGCTTCTACACGTGTAGGTGCTAGAAGTAGTAATGGTGATGGGGAATTTTGGGATGAATTGTTGATGGCAGATTGGATGGCTTTTATTAGGTGTGATTTTCCAGTTCTAGTAGTTCCTTGAACAATCATCCGTAAAGGAGGTTGCAAAGTACATGTATTTATATAAGAGAAAACTATATCAAATGCTTTATTTTGTTGGACAAAGAGCTCAAGTTGGGTAGGGCTTGTGGGAAGGTGGGGGAGTACAAATGTTTAGCGATTGGATTTGATGTAGGTAGTAGCATAGACTTGTTGTTGGGGACTTAGTTGGCAGGAGCCCCACTCATGGTGCAAGTCAATGTCACAACGACCAAGCATATCTAGTTCATCAAATTGAAAAGGAATGCTTGGGTATAGGCTTGATAATACTTGCCACTCAGATGGGTTGTTCTCATGCACTATATCTTCTAGAATTGAAGAGGAGCCAGATTCTGTATCTTCTGAAGGCTCTAAGCGCATGCAGAGCACATGCCAAGGATGGTAACTATTTGCAAAACTCTCCCACTATTGTGGAATGGTTTGTACAAAAGTAGTTCACTCCAGCAAAATGATTTGAAGCAAATGTTGTCTTTTGCAGGGATGGAGGTGAAGCGTGGTGAGACACAAACAATGGCTTTAACGGGGTGCTCTTTCCACTGGCTTTGCTTTCAGGATGCCTTGTAGGTCCACTTTTGGGTGACCTCAATAAGTGACATAGCCTCTAAACAAAGTAGATGAATCATGTAAGCATCAATGTTACTTGGGCAGGTGGTGGATGATTCAGATGAGAGCCATAGTCGTTGAAAACTTTTTTGGTTCACATTTAAAGAGACAAAAGTCTTGCTACACAGGGAAATTGGAATTTTAAGCAAGAGGTGGCAAGTTTCTTGGGCTTCAATATCATAGTTGACAAGAGTGTCAGCAAGCATTTTTTTGAAAGTTGTTGGTGCAGGCTTGTCAGACTCAATATTGATTGAAATACGAGAAAGCATAGTGTGGTCTGTTTCTAACTTGTTCTCTGCTTTTGTTGTGTACTTAGAAATATACTTGAGGACTACATGGATGGAGACAACATGTTGGCAATCAATATTAGCTCTCCAAATAGAGAGGATAGATGGGTTGTGTTGATTTAAGTGATCATCATTTCGAGTAGTGGTAAATTTAGGTAGGCCAGATTCATCAATGGCAAGGGTGGAAATTTCTTGCATGGGCCAAGGCGCTTTCATAACAACATTGTAGGGATTGGCCCTTTCTTCTAAGGCATGTCTCTAAGGTACACTTTGTATGGCGTTGAACACAATTGACAAGTTCAGTGTAGTCGATGACAGGGTTAGTTTGCATGATCATTGTGCTATCCATTGAACAAGGGTCATCAGCAAGAGATCGATGAATTGCTTGGTTCCTCAATAGTAGTGAGCGAGGGTTCCATGCATATACATGCATGTCAATGTAGGTAAGGGCGTTTTGGACTACTTCAAGGTTGTCCTATTGTAGTTTCCCAATATCAGGTGCTGCTTGTAGCCAAAGGAAACCATGGATATGTGTGGAGCCTCTATGTTGCCATTCGTACCTGACGATTTGTGAAGGTTAGAAGGTATTCAAGCTGTAGAAAATTCAAGCTTGTGAGGGGAGCGATAGTATACATGTACCAGTAGTCAGTTGCACCAAGTAGCTTTTCCAAAACCTCTTCACGAAATGCAGTAAATCTGAGATGCATATATTGGGCAGCAAGGTGTGGATTTTGAACAATGTTTTGTATCCTCCATTTATAAGCGGCTTGCAAATTTGAAGGTGCCAATGATGGCATAATACTGTGTAGGTCAGGCCATTTTGTATCAGCTGCACTGAGTGTAAAGAAAAGTGTTGGGCAACCAGCTTGGAGAACCATATCAGTGAGCTCCCCTCTGCAGCAGTTCCAGAATGGTCGTGTTCCATGAATTGTCGATCCAAAGTGCATGATTTGTTCAACAAGTTTGTCATCTAGTAGGTCCGTTAAACGTTGGCGAAGATCAGATATTGTTACAGGCAAGCATGTAAATTAATGTGCTTATGGACAAACACTAATGTTGTGGACTGGCTGTGATGACGCATGATAATATTCAGAATGAAGTACCTGAAGTGAGGGTACTGGCCAAACCTGTTGTCAAAGTATTGGAGCATGTGGAGAGCATATTCATGTAACTTAACTTCTTGCATTTGTTGTTGCTTGAAAGCGGCGACGCCTTTTGGAAACAAAGTTGGGAAAGCCATAACAAACAATCCTTCAGTGGTGTACTCATTGATGGGAGATGGTGAAAGGGGTGGCCAATCCATAGATAAAGTTGGTCGGCCTTGACCTAATTGCATTAATATAGAACGCAATTCTTTGACTTCTCTACGTGTTGGGGGAAGGTTTGCTACAAAGGAAGTAGAGGGCTTAATGTCTTCTTCAGTAGGGTTGACGGTTGTACTATCGTTAAGGTTAGAGCTTGTAGGTGGGGTGCTAGTAATTGTGGTAGTTGCAGATAGGAGGTCAGAAATGTTAGTGGGAGCACTTGGTAGACATGCTAAAGCAGCCACATCTAATTGTGCATTTATGTAGTATGGGTCATGTGAGGTTTTATAATGTAGAGCCTCGTAGACACAGCCTCTACTCACATAGAAGCTATGTCTTGTTGGCCAATGTTTTTTCTATTAACCAATAAGATGTCTAGCTCATCTATACGTCTAGGTAAGTGGGTAGCAATCATAGAGATATCTTGAGGGAAGCTAATAGTGTGCCCAGTATATTTTAGTTGCCCTCCTTTTGCATAGGTGACTTGAAGGATTGGGATGACTCTAGCTATTAGCATCCCTTCGACTTGAGTTAGTCTTCGTAAACATGGAGGTTGCTCACCAGGATCCATGTTATTCCATTTGGAGAACCAATTGACATTTTTTTCAGCTGCACATCTGTAGCAAGTAGGTAGTCCAAGTACTAGTTTTCTCTTAATACCTAGATATTTTTCCATGCAAACTATACAAGTTGACAGGATTGAAAGTTTTTCAATTGTAGAACAGAAGGAATATCTAGCAGCAAGGAAGGTTTGACCAAATTTTCGAGTCGGATCAAGAGGGGAGGGTGTAGCGGAGGATGGGAGTTTGAAAGTGGAAGTGCCATTAGCTAAGGTTTTTGTATGTGCTCGTGTTCTAGTATTGTCAAGTTGAAGGTGGGAGGGTGTAGCGGAGGATGGGAGGGTGGAAGTGGAAGCGGCATCAACCATGCTTTGTTTCCTTTGTCGTCTTCTTGTATTGATGACTTCTTTCTTCACATAGTAGCGGGTGCGCTCTTTTTCATTATGGCGTGCTCTTTTTTGTTGCAATCTTGAGTTTTCCAAATCCATTCAAAAATTGCTGCAAGTTTACATAAAAATGTTGGAAATTAGAAGTAAATTTTGTACTTGACAAGACTAAAATATTGAAGGTTAAAGGTATCTGGATGGATGCAATAATGTCAATTTTTGAAGAAAACCATTCATAGACATATGAAAGCAATGGTCGGTGTAAGCATCAGTTGAAAGGAAACCATTTTTTGGATCTTAGGAAACAACAAAATATACGAATGAATAAATCTTTGTTTATGTTTTTTTGTGCTATAGTAAATGTTTTGAAACTTGAAAGGGATAAAAACGCGAATGTATTAAGTGCAAATGGAATTATGCTAATCGCTAAATGGTGATGGCATATGTAATTTAATAGTTTGCAATTGTAGAATGGAAAAGCTTACTAAATAGTGGTAACTCCAAATTTAGCATGAAATATGTATATATGGAAAGATGTATATATATTTTTCAAATTCAATAATGCAAAAAAGTAAGTTTTTTATTTTGATTGTTTAATGTGGTTACAAAAAGTGGATAATTGTACATGATGCAATAAGCATACTTGAAAAGAGTACAATAGAAAATCTAAGCGCGCTTAATAGTTGTAATAACAATGCTTTGAGATTCACGGCCATTGAAAGTATTTGATTGGATGGTCAGTGCTAGCAGGAACTCGTGGTTGACAATTGTTTGCAAAATTTGTCTAGCACCATTAGGTTCTGCTAGTAGGAGCTGCAAATATTCTGCACAAACTCCAAACAACGTTGTTGTTGGTTCTTCAAAAGCGGCGACATCAAGAAGATGACCTATCCCATCTTTAGCATGTAGCTAAAATCACATGTAGCCATCTCCGCAGAACACTTGGGGCACTTAAAAGCACTTGGAGTAATATGTAGAACCTTTTTCTTACACTTTTTGTTGTCAGCCATCTAAGGGCAAGACAAGTAGTAGAAATTGTCTAAGTGGGGCTTTGTGATACGGGCCTTAATACAAATATTTGGTTTTTCAAGAGAGGTTGGATTCACAATACTTGAAATAGGAATTGGATTCTCAAATTTGTCAGCTGATACTTGGCTCTTTGAGAGGGAAAGGCAAGGAAGGGCAATCCCTATAGTGGCATACCATGTTTGCAATGTTAAGGCTTCAACCAAGTTAGGATTGATTACAATGGTTGTAGGAAAGATGGTATCAATAGATTTTCCAGACCATGAGGTTATCCAACCACTTTTGATCAATATAATTGGTGGGTTGGGTTGTAGGGGAAGGTCAGCTAGTTGCTTCCCTGGGATTTGGCAATGGCTACCCCAAAGTGTGATATCAATGGTTCGGCTTGACATGTCCATGATTGTGGCTGTACACTTTATTGTTTCAAAGCCATCCCTTTTGCGAATGGTTGATGTAGGAGAGATAGATAGAAGGACACCAATGACATCTACAAGGGAGTTAATGGGTAATGACATCAATGATTCAATGCTTTTAATATGGTGGTTGTGGGTGGGTATTGTGGACTCTATGCAAGTGGATGTATTGATGGTTGAGGAGCTGTGTAGGAATAATTCATATGGGTTGTGGCCGCTACTGTATTTTTTGTTTCAGACTCTGATGCAGCCATTTGAGATGACATAAGTGCTATTAGACTCTATCACATCGTAGAACCTATCTACAAGTTCGTTAAAGCAGGTTACATGTATCTCAGATCCTGCGGTATCTACAAAATCGAAGCCAAAGACTTTCCCATCATTACTTGCATTCTTGTAATGATGAATTGGGCTCTTACTCAAGGCACGACCTTCTATGGACCAATTTTTATGGTTTGGGGTCAAGGTTGCAATGGGATGTGGTTCAAGTGGGGCGAGAGTGTGCTTATCAGTTGACAATGTAGGTGCATTGAGTGAGGTGTTGGGATTTGGAGTACTGGCCAACGACCCCAGAGAGCTGCTAGAGGGCATACAAGTTGTAGCTTCATTAATAGCAGTTGGAGCTCCAATGATTGAGGCATTGTTTGTAATGACTTCCAAGCTATGAATTATGATAGCCCTGCAATGATAAGGACAACTTGAAAGTGAATGCTATGTACATGTGTAAAGAAGAGGAACCAAATTAAAGAAGGTAATTGTGAACATACGTGAATTTGTGAAACTTTCTATAGATGTATTCTTTGAGGTGGACAATAGAGCCTTTGACTAAAGCCTCCTCCAAAACAAGCTCATTGAACTGCGTGGGCAACAATGTAGGGTGTGTGTGCGTTCCATCTAATAGTTGAATACGATACTTGGAGAGCGTAGGTTGTGGTTGTTGAATGGGGTCAATAGATGCAACTTGTAGAAAGGGATCAACATCAGGAATGCCTGAAAGGATGTCGGTGATGGCATTTGCAATTAAAGTAGACATGACAATAGTGGAAGATAGTGGAAGTGGAGGGCCTACAAGAAAAGTGAGTATGGAATTTAGGTATCAAAACAATGTTAAAGTAGTAATCAAGAAATGCAAACTGGTCAGTACAACCTTTCGTATGAAAAAAATTGAAATATTTTATTCAGGTATGAAAGTTCTTGGATTCCTTTGGGGTTGGAGAAGATGCAAGGAGGTTTTGTTGGATCGTATTTCATGTATAGGATATGTGATCTATAATAGCCACCAATTGGAAGTAAGTTGTGCTTTACTATGTGTATCAAGGATAGGCAATGCCTAAAAAAAATGCAAAGGAAAATGCGAGAAACCATTGTATGGAATAAGTTGTGATTTCAAGGTTTTGTGGCAATCTCTTGTTTTGTAGGGAAAATAAAGTGAAGTAAGATGCATTTGTAGTGTTTGTAGACTGAAAAAGCATGGGCTAGCTCGAACTTTAGAAGAGAGCAACTAATTGCATAGAATAAAAGTGTAGGTGTTACTTTTCATGAAAAATAACGATCAGATTATTGTGGAGGATTCAAACACATATTGTGTACATCTAAATGTATTTTCTAGCTACACACCATAAGGTGAGAAGCATACGAAATTGAACAAGAACATCATAGAACTAAATTAAAAGGATGTGCAAATATAATTTAGAAGAGAGCAAGTACTTCAAAGTTGCGATGCAATAGATTACAAAGATTAAGAGTAGACATTGTGGTAGACACAATAGATAGTGATCATAGTAATTTGAAAGGAACTTACATATTGAGCAATATACGGGAAAAGTGCACACAATGTGAGAAAATGGCACATATTATGTACATGGATATGTATTTGTTAGTTACATAGCATCAAAGTATACGCATTCTGATTGGACTAATATCAAAAAATTATGGATTTGTACAAAGATTAAATAGGACCAAGGTAAACTAAACTATCACATATTTTTGAGGTATGTATCATATGCATTCACCAGAGCAGTCGTTCCATCTTGTTGGTATTGGTGGTCATAAAATATTTCTCTTAGGAAAGTGCATAAACCCTCCAATTTTGTACAACTCTTTTGAAATAAGGCAAGTGTTTCCTACAATTGTTCAATGTCGACATCCCGAACTGAGGGCGATGACTGGAAAATGTCCTTAAATTTGTGGACTATGCTTTGGCAGCTGGTTGATATGGTGGCAATGAGGTGTGCGACATCTATTCCAACATTCTCTGAACTATTAACGGATGCACATGAGTCGGCCAACATGCATTGGCTAATCGTAGGGACATGGGGAGTAGTAGTAGTCATCTCCTAGGATGAGTAAGGTTAAAGATTATATATGTACAAAATTATAAATGAGAAATAAAGCTACTTGAAGCTAAATACTATATACCTTATTTTGTAGAAAGTAAGTGTGCCTACTATCTAAATTTTGGACATGCTAGAGAACCAAATTTAAATTACATTTCTAGATATCAAGTTAGAAACTGTATACAATATTTATTCTCTAAATTGTAGCTATAGAGCTTTCACAAGAATCTAATGTATGAAACTATATACATATATCTAGTTTAAGATAACTTGACCTAAATAACAATGATGAAAGTACAAGAGATTTAGATAAAAAAATATATTAACCTGTCTTTATCATCCCTGTTTTCTAATTTTGTAATTGTGGCTTTGAATAACTACGAAACCAAATAGATACAAAACCTTGTTTGTGTAATTATGTTAGTGAGATCAAGATACATTCCGATGTATATGCATGTAGAAAGATAGGGAAAAAATTTTCTAATGAAAGCACTGTGGGAAAATTCACCACCATGACAAATTCACCCCATGGAAAATTGTTAGTGATGAATTTTCTGATGGTAAATGGTTGGCAGTGAATTTGTCGAATGCAATGACATCGATATGAGACAACAGTTTTGTACTTCCATCAATCGTATTGGAGCATACACAGGGACAACTTTTGGTGAGGAAGATCTCCTTATCTGCCATGTTTCTACTATTTGATGTTGGGAAAATGGACACTCTTATGTGTAGCAGAACCGATTGGTTTTTAGCAACAGTTTACAAAATAATTGTTGTTTTATATGGCAATGCCATGCTGGGTTCCTCCATCATGATTCTACAGATGATTATTGCTCTTTGTTGGTTGCTATATGTTGTCTTCTGGCAAGAATTTGCTACAACAGATCATGGTTCATGGACAGTTATTTAGCTGATTAATAACTTGCTAGTTTATAACAACAGTTATATTATTTTTCTGATGTATTATTTTTTGTATATTAGTTTTCATTAATTAAATTTCTTCTTTCAGAAAAAAAAAATTGGGATATCTTTAGCCACCTCTCACTTCACCCTCATAGAATCTTGGTGATTCAAAAGAGAAAGAATATGAACTAATATTCAAATTTCATTTTCTAGCAAATATGCTAATTTCATTTTTTGAACTAACTCAGAAGACACCCAGTCAAGGGAAAGTTTGACATTCAAGGGTGATGGTGATAGTTAGCAAGGTTCTTAAAGGGTTTTAGAGACTTGAATATGCAAGGACAGTATGCACTATAACAGAAAGTCAAAAGCTGAGATGGGTAGTCACAAGGTGTAATGACCAAACCATAATACAATGCAAGATATAGACTGTCATAAACAACAAGGTGAGGGGCAATAATCTCATGACATCAAAGAGAGCTTAACGATGATGTGGTTGGGGAGTGTCCATTTTTTTGGGAGTTGATGATAAAGGAGATATACTTGCCTATCAAAGGAATAAAGGTCTTGAAAATGCAACTGGGGTTAGCACCAAAGTATACATTGATGTTGCATGATGAAGAGGTATATAGTAGCAGAGAGGAGATAATAATCTCTCAAAATTCTAGTATAGTATTTCAAGAATTAAAATACAAATATGAAAATACTAATGACATTTTTCTGCCTTCTCTATGCTTCCACTTTTGCGTGCATGTCAACCAGAGCATTTCCAACTATAATATTTGACAAAAAATCCCCATTCTATTATCCTTTGATAGATATCCATACTTTCTTCCAAAGCTTTTAGTTTCACTGCTATGCACTATGGTTAGCAGCTACCCTATACTAAAAAATAGTGCACACAATTAAAAATGAGGATTATGGGCTGTTATTATATTAAGCCATTGCGGCCTGTGTACAGTGCAATAATGATATTCAATGAGATGATGTCTCACTCTTTCATGGGGTCAAACAGTTTATAGGGACCTCACACGCTTGTAGGAAATACAAATTGTCAGCAGGTGATTGAGTGTACTTTTATATTAAAATATATATATATATATAATATAATATAATATATATATATATATATATATATATATATATATATATATATATATATAATATATATAATAAATTGTGTGTAGTAAGCAGAATGTGTATGGTGTGTAGGTTAAGGACTTGAATGCAATATGCCTAGCGGGGTACCCAAATTTAAAGCAAAAGATAGTTCTGTCTTATGCAAATTTTGCTCCAAACTTGCAGCCCTTGGTAAGTAGCAAATTGTAAAGCTTCAAGAGTAGTGTACATTGTTCAACAGTTCATTAATCACAAGGGTTTGCTGCCACTTTGCAATTGTCCATGACCATGCATCTATAAGATTATATGGTAACAGTAGAAACTTGCAATTTATCTATTTGCACACAACAAGCAGCAATTGATAGAAAAACCAAACTTGAAGTGTTTGATTCTTATATCTAGTTAAACTTCAAGGTTTAAAAAATAATAAATAAATCAACTGATATTAAGCTAAAGATCTTTTTAAATTTTTATAAATTAGAACTAAATGAAGAGGATAGTGTAAAAGTTATAGACAAGTCACCATGGCATAGGGGCCCATGTGGTGGAATAAGTTGAATACCTTCATCATTTTATTTTTTTTCTTCTATATTCTGAATTTTCATTTAGCTTGGTTCCCAGGAAACTGTAATGAGCGTTCAAAATCTCACAACATTTATGAAAAGAAAATTTATAGAGCCTAACTGCAATTTTTCAAAGAGTGTTATTTTATATAAAATCCCTTTAGAGGCTCAAATAAATGTTGTACAGGATGATGTATGTGCACTCCAAATGAATCTAGACCTTACATTGTCCAACTACTTGAGTCCCTTTAGTGAAGGCCTTTGTTAAAATGGCATGGGTATGCCCTGTTGTCCCCAAGACAGTTGCAAGAGGTTTGCACTTACCCAACTGCCACAACAACACGACATCTCCAAACAAGACACAAATTGGAGTTTCAATCTTTGCTAATGTGTTTTCACAGAAAATTACAGGAACAACATGAAGAGCAGTTGAAGAAGATGAGGAGAAGGCTCTCATTTAAGGAAAATCCCATTCTAGATTTCTATCAATTAGTGATAGGTTTTGGGTTTTAACTAATGAAAAGCCAATACTTACATTCAAATAGCAAGCAAAGTTTTTATTTATGATCATCGTGATTTAAAAAAGTGAAAGTCCAATTTTGGTGATAATCTACTACTAATTGCAACATGCTCTTAATTTCATATTCTATCCTTACTGTTATCTTCTTATGCTTGAATTTGTCTTCCAATGTGGAGATTATAGGAAGAAATCTAAGGAGTTTCCATTAATGTCTCAACATCCAAAAAGTTTTAGAATCCAAAAAAAAAAACAAATGTTGACTAGCATATCAAAGGAAAAGTAGAGTTAACCAAAACTGCAAGTTAATGTTTATTTGGAAGTAAAATTTGGGAAGAGGAGTCCATGAATGCAACATATACTTTAACAAATTAACTTTTTAAAATGTCTGATAATTTGAGTTATTATGAGTACATGGGAAATACCGTCAGTCTTAAAATCACGGGTAGAAATGACTATGTAAATTTAATTAACAGGCAACCATCAGCATAAAAATGCCATAGCATAATTAGCATAAGCATAACTAGTTGTCACTTGCCTTAACCATGAGTGTATGATTTATTACTTAAATTTCCTAAGGTTATATCGGGCACTCTTTCCACATACCTCCTGGCACACTCTTGCTAAATGTCTAGCTAAAGATTCATTCACACATGTTCATTACGTACTTCAAGGCACTATTCCTCCCTACACATGGAAACACATTGTTCTTTTTCCAAGGTAGCCGGGTGCTACCCTAACCCTAAATCTTGAACCCCTCCCTTTGCTTGACTTCCATCAGGAGCAAACTCTAGGGTTGTTGGCTCCTATCTAGTGGCGGCGGCCTTAAGAATTCTGCATTAAAATGCCATAGTCGTCCCTCCTTCTACTCTATTCCTTTCCCACGCTGACCTCCAGAAAATAATGATTAGGAAACAGGGTCTGGTGTATTTTAAACGTATTTATTTTATTTGTTGTGTCACCACACTTTATTTCATTTTGTGTTTTCCATTTGCATGGAATGGCAATCGTCGTCCTAGCAAACTCTGGAGTTGCACTACATGTTCTATCATATGAAGATGTTTAACATAATGTAAGGAACAATAGAAAGAAAATTGTATAGAATGGTTAGAACACAAATATGCTCTGCTGGTTGGATGCGTTTAATATGGTTCCATCTCCACCTCAACCAGAAACGATAACACAGAAAATACCCTCTAAGGAGTGTAATCGATAAAAAATGGGAGAAGCTAACTTTGAAATAGTATTCATTTGAAACATTGTCAATTTATCTTTGGAAACCCTAGAAAATTTGAAGGAAATGGCTTATCTACAGATTTTGTGCCAACTGTGGTTGCAGGAAATTTTCAAAAAACCCAAAGTCGTCTATTGTTGTTGCTTGTTGCTTCAATCTGTTCACAGTTAAGGGGCGGGAAGCATTAGTAGCGGAAGGAGGAGTAAAAAACTAGAGTGGAAACCATTAACGGCAAACAAAATGCGACTTACCTCAGGATTCTGCACAAATATCTCTTGAAAAAAGATTTTAGCCGAAATGTAAATGTGAATATCGATTTAGGGCTTGGGGCATCTAGTCAAGGAGTAACCAACTTACCTCATTCTATCATGTTGTCAAGGACATTCATTACTCCAATCAGATATTTTGCACAGATTTTCTTCTTCTTCCCACCTGCTTGAGCAACAGTTATCAGGGTAACCCAGCTGAGTCTTCAAAGCATGCGTTGTCATGTGCATTAAAGAGCCACGACCAAACAGGCAACAACAACAATCCTGACGACCTGAGTAAATGCTCAACCACCCACAAAAATGAGTGTGTTTCCAATGGAAGGATCAACAGTTGTGCACATATGGAGAACCTTGCCGAGAGCCTCTGTGGTTTCCAACCATCCATTGCAAAAATGAGCTTGGAAAGCTCAATGAGGGACACGCCTTCGACATAATTACAAAGTTTATGTTTGATGATAGCATTAATCCAATCTCCTTAGATCTCCCTCAATCATTCATGCCTGGAAATGTGTATTTGCTGAAAAGTTGTTGTCTCATTAAGTTTATGGTATTCATTATTGGTTTCCTCTCTTATTTTAATGTACACAATATAAACCTATATAGTATATTTAAAATAAAATTCTCAACGAGAAATTACAAAACATGTAGAATTTATTTGACATATGCTTATCATATCGCTGCAAGAGTTCAACCATACAATACTTTGCAAGTATAATCATTGAAAGTAACTGGAATACACACAACCTATTTCCATTACTCTTTCTCATATTAAAATGTAAAATTCAAGGAGACTTTAAATAGTAGTTCCACCATTTTATGGTTAAGTGGGACAATACTATATTTACTTTTTTGTATCTGACAGAGTAGCCTGAGTATCCTTTGTGAGAGGTTACTAAAAATTTATATTATAGTAAGCTATCATGATTAACAGAGAAGTAGACATATTTAAAACTACATATTCTTTGATTTAATGTTGGGGTATGAAAGGAAAATACAGTGATGTCTTCAAATAAATATTTTAGGCTCACTAATGATCAAAGTAGTATAAAACTTGCAACATCTCACTTATGGAATATATATGTTCTTTTATTTCTTGCATCTTAATCATGCACCAAATAAAGAGGTATAGTTAAATTCTACAAAATTCAGATTTATTCACCATGTACCTATGCACACTCTTAAATGATATAATTTAAAATATGGTGAGGAATACAAAGTTCATCCTTTAAACTTACAAGGTTACCAACAATATTGAAAGACATGATTACATGCTAATGACCATAGATTTTCTCTTTTCCTTTCTGATTTAAACTCTCCCCTTTATAACATTACATAGAAATGAGATAAATAACAAACATTGCATGGAAGCTTGCTCTCCACCCTGCCATAATGGCGTCATGGAGCCTTGTGGGCTCTAGCCATACCCCCGAGCAAGAAAACATGTTAACCCCAAGATGATAAATGGAGTCTTCTTTAAATTTACAAAAGATTAAAATGTCATAACATCAATTACATGCCTAAAGGCTCTCCACTCACCATATTCAACAATGATTCATATAAACATACTCACATCCTACAACAATAAAACAAGGGAGGGTGAAAGTAGGGAAAACTTATTTGTTTTCTTTAGGTGAAGGGATTGAACTATTTTATCCATCTTTCTTCTCCAATCCAAGCCATCTTGATCACTATCTTCCCAAAGAGGTGGACTCCTTTCCTCTTCTCATTATTCCTACCATCTCCACTAAAGTTCTCCAAGAGGAGAAGTGGGTAACACCCACTTATTCTTCCTCTCCAAAATATATAGGAGCTTTCAACTTGCAACCCCTTGGATGGAAAGGTGTGGAGTGTACCTACCTCCATCAATTAGAGTCTTTTCCTTATTAAAGAGGATACATGCATTTGGATAACCCCTCCATCTTTATATCCCATCCTCTCCTCAAAACTCGTCACTCACCCTTATGAGGACATTTCAAGGGTCAAATCATGTCCTTGGGCCACTATTTTATGCCCACTTGACCCCTACCACTATGGTATATACCCTAGGGGGTTTATTTTTGCCTCCCAAGGAATAAAATTGACCAACAATCCCCTTTAAAGGCCCATTTAAGGACCCATCCGAAATTCAAACTTGGATAAGGGTTCCTAACCTCTAACTCCACTTACACCCACATGAAACATACCCTCACAAACCCAAAATAAATTATCCCTTTAATATCAACCCTCTCCACCTCAACATATTAACTTTATTTCTTTCTAAGCTTTAAAAAGGGGTTAAATTCATAACCGCAAGAAGATGCATTTTTTATTTACCTATTGGTCTTCCTTTCTCGTACTGACATCGTTACCTTCCTGCACAATACCAAAAAAATCATAAGTAACAATTGTATATCACATAAATCTGTTATTTGAATATTCTAAACTTTAATCATATAATAATCCATTTAAATTTCAATTTGTATTCCATAGTATATGAGTGTATTCCACCTTCATGGTAGTGACAGTAAAACATAATGTTAAAATGAAATTCCAAAATATTTCCAAATGATCACCTTATTTATCATTCACAATATATCTAATCACCAATTTAAGAAAAGCATATAGAAAATTAGGTTTGTATTAGGCATATACGAGGTGGGGCCTTACATACCCCTCCTCTTAGCTTAGACTTCCTCCTAGAAGTCGTTAAGGTCAGGAAATTAATCTCATCATAGCAACACACATAAATCTATTAAAATATGAATTACTTTACTTTCATAATAAAACAATCAAAACATTCAATTATAAAAACACATTAAAGACATTCCTTCCATGAATCGAGTGTCTTGTGTGACACCCCTCCGATTTGTTATGTTTTCTTGATCACTCAGATACTTTGTTAGACTATGTTTTATGTTATGGTTATTCTATTGCTGACAGTGGAGCGATGATAGACTATATTGATGTGATGACACATTATATGCATGGTGATTATGTTTGCATAGATGCTTAGTTGTGATGACATTGCTATATTTGCTTGTCGTAGTTTAATTGATAAATTATCTCGTCAGTTGATGTGACATTATATTGGTGAAAAGAACGGTATTGCATCACTCACTTGCGAGTTCCCTATGATTTCCATGATTTTCTCTTCATAGTGTGTAAGAATTACTATTGGTATACGTGTACGACATTTGCTTGTTTGCAGGATTGCAGGTATAGGACATTAGCTTCACTTGGTTTCACAGGTCTGAGCGTGTCCACTACTCAACAGTAATATTGGGAGATAGTAACGGGCTACCTAGTCATACCTGTACCCTAGTACAGTGTGTCGTCAGTTTGAGTTTTGGTCTTAGCCTTATCATTGTTGTTCTGGGTATTTTATTATTATACAAATTTAATTTGGTAGATTAAATGTGTATTTAATTTAAATATTTAATTAATTGAAATTATTGTGGTAAAGACTTTAGAATAAATTAATTAATTAATTTAATTTAGTTATGTTGTTGAGTATTTTTTATTATTTAAAATAAATGGTAATTAAATGAATAAGAGTATTTAAATTGGTTGCAATTAGTAAATTATTTTATTTTATTTAAATGCATGTGAATAGAAAATATCTGGGTTGTTGAGGGAAAAGATATTTTGTTGGGATAACTATGAGTTAGAAATTGGTTATCTACTTGTTGGAAATTCATTCTCGGAGGAGACATTTGGGAAATGAAAAGAAAGTTGTTTCACGGGAATTTTTGTGTGGGTTGTTAAAAATTGGGGATGTAATTGTGGATCTCTCTCAAGATTTGTTTTAGAATTTTACTATAGAATTCTTGGCTGTGTATTGTGTGTTTTCTAGAAAGAGGCAAATTTACTGGAGGAAGTTTTGGCTACATTGGCAATTTGAAGTTACAGAGAAGCTCGACAACAATTCTCGAGGCAACCGTTTCTTTTGGAATAGGTTCCTTTACTATTTTTGTGAATTTTGTATTGAAAAGTTATTTTATTACTGTAATGCAAATTGGAAATGTTTAGGAAAGGATTTTTCAATATTGTAGAAGTTCTTTTTTTATTTCTTTTAAAAGATTGTTGTGAAAGTTATACCTCTGTAGAAAACAATTAAAAATCCTCTATATAAATTTGTTCATTCGAAATAGATTGATACAAAAAGAATTATAGATCTCTGTAGAAAATTATTATTCTGTTTGGTTTCCCTATTTCTTTAAATTATCTAGGAAAATGAATTCTCTGAGTTTTCCTGTAGGAAATTTCTTCTATGTAATTTGTTGCCCAATTTAAATCAATGTTTGAATTTATTTATATATATATATACATATATATTGAAATATATATGTATACATACATATATATTGAAATATATATGTATACATACATATATATATATATATATAAATGTATTTAATTTATTTTAAACCACTGTTATTTCAATTGAAGAAATCGTCGTATGACGAATTTCGTAATACTGGTGAAATTGTTCATAAAATATATAAATATGTGTTTGTTTTTTAAACACAATGTATTGCGTATTAAATGGGAGGTTGGGGGTTGCTCCCACATCCGCCCGTATGGGAGGTACGCTGTGGGAAACAGTGCCCAGCACTACTCACCCACAGCGCACCCAACACAGCCTTCATACGGCTATAGATGTCGCACGAAATTTGTATTGCGTCGTCCGTTATTTTTCAATTTGGGTTTTTAATTATTATTGTTAGGAAATAAAATGTTTTTATATATATATGTTATAAATATATATATGTATTATATAAGATATATATTATTTATAATATATATTTTGTATATTATATATATATTGTGTATATATTTTGTTGGAAATTGTAATGTAATTATTTGTAATTATTTGTATATTTTGTCGCACGAAATTTGTATTGCATCATCCTCTAGGTTGCGGGACGTGGTTTTACATCTAGATAATTAGAACAAATTTTCTCACCATAGAACATTTACCCAATATACTCACCATGTAACAATTGCTAGTAAGCATCCATGTAATTAACATTTTTTATTAACCATTACACCAACATGTAACCAAAACCTAGTAACATCCATGGACACCCTTAAGGGTTCCCTTTTGCATCATAAACATCACTCATGATGTTAGAACTTATTTTCATTTCAATATAAATTCATGTCTCAAGAATAGTAGTATTAATTTTTATCTGTTACTTTCTTTTTCACATAAAAATCAAGTACTTTCACATGTCATTTATTTACAAATTTACCCATACATCACAACACTTACACATAATTCACATCACAAGGCTCAATGGGGTTTACAAGGATGGAGATTCGTGGATACCATAACCATTAGGAAAGATGGTCTCAAGGCCCTTCTCTAAGGACCCTACCATACATCTCTTAGGTACCTTCCCTTGTTTGTGTAAGGGGATTAGCCTCCAAGAGGAAGGTACAAAAGAAAAATCATAGAACTAGGAGAAGAATGGATTAATGACCGTCCCATACCAGTCCCATTTGCAACCCCTCTCAAATAATTTATAATTCCCCAATGCATCTTCTCCCCTATACGACCTTCCAAAAAATCCTTGGGATATGACAGTTTTATAGATGTCACATTACACCACACTTGCCAGCAGTTAGCAAACAATAAGAAGCCTCAATTAAAAACATAAATTCATAATCAAGAAAATTATAAATTCGAGAGGAAAACCAAATAGAGATCAGTTGCAACTGCATTTAAACATTCCAAACTTAATTAAAAAATAGAAATTAAATAAGTCCTTGAGGCAATGGACTATGAAAATTTTCAAATGGCTAAATAGCCCCCAATAAAAGAGTGCAAAATTTAACACTGCTGGCATATAATAAAATAAAACATCAATTAAGAAATTACCAATAATTCACATCTCAACAATAAAACTCTCATATTACAAGCACCGTGTGACTTTGATAAAGCCACCTAAGGGGAGGAGGGGAATGGTGGTTCTCTAACCACATAAATATAATAGCATGCAATATTTGGTGGTCCCTAACCACATAAATATGATAGCACCAAAAATCATGGTGGATGCTCCACATAGTATCAATGCCCACATTGCTAAAGTATCCAAAATCTGTGATCAATATGGCCCCAGTAATTCCATCCTTTACCCATGGGTTATAGACATTAAGGAGTGGGTTTGCACTATGAACCAACAAATGTGGTTCTCATGTGGGGGAGTAGGTTAGGAGCAAGTCCAAGGGAAACCATGGAGTTACCACTTGGGGTTCTCTCACTCCTCAACCCCTATTTACGCTAGCAGGCATCTCAATCCCATAGGGGAGCCATACACTAGGGGTACACATTTAACATACGAACAAGACTTACACAAAGAAATACTTCACATTTCATTTAGTAGACACACATCATGTTCACATTATTTCACAATTAACTAGCTTACACAAAAGGGCCATCACAAAGGGTGCACATAGGGGATCATACTTGATTCCCTCACCCTCATCCCAAGTCAGATACCTTGTATCTCATACTTGCGCACACCACATTTACTGGTTTGACTTCACATGTCATAGCACAACACATTTTACAAAATTCACCATAGAACAAGAGCAATGCACTTGCACATATTCTAATTTTCTTTAAACAATGTTCATGTTTTGTCTCAATGTTGGAATATCTACCCACTTTGCATAAGTACAAGAAATACTAGAAGAGGTACAACTATAGCTTAGGTATATCATCAATCTCCCTAGAACTTAACAATGTGTGGTTCACCACACTATTAACACAAATGGCAATATACCCACACTCTTTATTTTATTTACACAATGTTCACTTTGTTTATCCTTTTGTTAACATCTGTCCATTTGCATATTTGTAAAATAAATTGTCATCTAATTCACAATTGTAATCTAGGTAATACTCAATTTTCTTATAATTAAGAATACATGGTACATCACACTTCCCATCTTACTAAGTGTTTGACATCAGATTCAAGATCCAGATTGGTTTCCTTTTGATATTTAGCCATACCATTCTTCCTCTTTCATTTAACTATCTTGTTATGCTCACTGGCATATCAGTATGGTTATCTCCACTATAATTTTCTCAACCTACTACAGAAGGTTTCCCACTCAACAACAAAGATAGTCAACAAATTTCATTTGAAACATTCAAAGCATAAAACTCATGTTAAGCCATGGAATAGTAGCTTTCACAATCCATTATTATCTTTTTACAAATCTTGCATTTCACTGTCATGGTTGAGCTATTCAATCACATGTTATGATCAACATTTTTACAATTACAATTCCATCTAAGTTCCTAAAGATGCACGAAAAAAATAAATTGAAAGTTTTGTCTACCTTTAAGTTTTCTCCTTTATATTTGGGTGTATAAGGCCTTCCCTCAAAAAGTAAGTGTAGTCAATGGTATAGAATGTACTACATTAGTTGAAAGTTTTAAAGGTCTACTTTAGTGTCTCATATCTACATTTCCAATCCCTTAATACATAGTGAATCCCACATAATTCATTACTCAATTTATAAGTTCAATAATTGATTGCTCAATTTTTATTATTATTATTATTAATTTTTTTGTGACATCCACAAATTTCAATGTCAACACCTAAATGGATATGTTATTACTTCCTATATGACATACATCCTTTCTTATTTTGATACCAATCATTCTTTAGTTCTTAGCTTATTTAGAAGGAAAGTAGTAGAAGCATGTGTTCTAGCTAGCATTTTAACTTCAAATTTGCATTTGGATACTCTTTTTACAAGGGTTTTATGTTTAATTACTAGAAGGAAAGCTATTTATACATTATCTCAATCAAGCTTCACCAATTTTGAATTATTTGTAACTTTCTACACATTCTCATCTCTAACTTGAATCTTAGAAATCATGTTATTTCATTAACTATTTAATCTTTAAATCATAGAGCACTCGAGCTTGTTGGTTGTTATAGTTTTATTAGGTTTACTAGATCATCATTTACTTGCACATGTACTTAAGTAACTTTAAAGTCTCACCATTTAAGTCAAGGTGAAAATTTTGATTTTTGACCACTTTTCTAAATTGTACTTACTATATAATGCAAGACTTTGATGATTAGTTGATGACATGATTGATGAAATCATTACCTACCAAACACATGGCGAATCACTTGTTGCTTCATGAAATTAACACTTATATGTAAATCAAGATCTTTGGTTAATAGGTTAGGTCCTAGAAAAATCATGGTCTAAGGCCTACAAGATACTAGTTCATGAGTGTATTAATACCAATTTGTGAGTGCAAGCCCTTAAATTTATGTCCAACAGCCTTCACCTTAAGAGTTTAGTTTTTTTTTTGGACAGGATTTTAAATCTCTCTATAAGGGTACTTAAATTACACATAGTTCGAGGGTTTTATATTTAATCAATTTGAGTGTTTAGAGATTTAAACTTATTTAATTACACACTTCAATGCATTGATCCCTCTCATGGTTCATAAAATTATTTTCTTTTAACTAGTTACATTATTCCAAATATGGTTATGATGTTCTATCCTTTATTTGTACTAAGGTTTCTATAAGCAAATATGTTGCTCCTCAAATGCCCATAGCATTAGGAAATTACCTTATTATTATGTTTAAGAAATATGGTCTTAGGAATTCAACAAAATAATGTTTCCTTAATGATACACCTCAATATGTCATATTACCCTACTTAGGCATTTATAACAAGTGTAACGCCAAATAAAAGCTTTGCACAATAGACACAAAGAAGATCGTTAGAAGCACACATGCATACAATACTAAAATCTAAAATGCAAATTCATTCGTTAAGCAACAAAGAACATGGGAAAGTAAAAACGTAATTAAAAACTAGAACAATCTCACCAATCTTCAAACGTATTTCCATGATTCATCTCGATTGCCCTTCTCCATTTTGCTTGTGTAGTATAATTGCCCTCAGATTTTCAAGTTCGTGCAAGTATAGCCTAAGATAGTAATTAGCAAAATATCGAAGATTCAAGACAAAAGTGCTCTCCAAAGTTACAAAATTCGCGAGAGAGATTGGAATGAAGAATGACAAATCAATTTATAGAAAATTGATTATTCGAATGACAGGTCAAGATTGCAAGATCAATGGACGGTTGAGATTGACTGATTAGACATGCATTCTGATAACTGTTAGTGATGACATGAGTGATTCGAATTAGAAATAGAATTAAAGATTAAATAAATGATTTAATCTTCAGTTCGACATTCGAAGACATAAGAATTATCTTTGCATGACAAATATAAAGATTGATTAAAGCAACTCTACGCACAACACTTAATTAATTAAATAATAATATTTAATTAATATGCATGTGCATGCAAATGAGTTAGGACGATTGGACAGCGAAGATATTACCGAGACAACCCTTTCGGACATTAAATCATAGTTAGTGAGCATTAAAATAGATGTCGAGTCGAGTAAAAGTGAATACTTAGATAACTCACATAATTATCTAAAATATAGAGGAATGTGTTAAAATAGAATTAATGAATTAAATAATTCATTTAATTCAAGAGACAATATTCGAAGGATAATTAAATAAATAATATTTATTTAACTAAGTGATGAAAGGACTCAAAATGAATAATTAAATAAATTAAGAATTTATTTAATTATAGTTGAAATATGATAATGAATAAATTAAATAATGATTTATTTAATTTAACCGGAAGAATAAGGTTAATTAGTAACATAATTAAATAACTAGCGTTTATTTAATTAATAGAAGAAATAAAGAAAAGTGAATTAATTAAATAAGTGAAATTATTTAATTAATAGAAGAATTAATGTTAAGATGTATAATTAAATAATTGACATTATTTAATCATGACCATGAATAATACGAATTATGCAGAATATGGAAGTTGCAGGCTTAACCAGATTTCGGTGTTTACATTTGCCCCTCTTTGATACAATGTCACTTAGGCATTGTGTCAAAGAAAATCGATAAGAAATATGCCCCAGTAATGCTCCATATTAGAATAGGTGAAGGTATGCCCCCTCAGGAAAATTGACGAATTTTTGAAATGTTCAGAAAAATTTGGAAATGCTCCCGATTAGTCCAGTAAATAGGCAGAAATGCAATGCAGTGGACGGAATTGGGACTGGAAGTGGGAGGGACGGGTACGGGATGATAGAAAATGAAAGTTTACATGACCAGTAGGAAAAAATGCCACCTAAGCCCTAGGTATATATTTGAATTGGGGTGAAAAACTATTCATTTGCACCCACCTAGCTTTGAGATTGAAAAATTTGCTTTGACTTTCTAGCGAGGATGTCTCCAGTTCCAGCCACCCATCATCGTGCATACAGGATCCGGACATTCCAGAGACCAGCCGGCGCGGACCCCCCGGTATGGACCTAAAACTTACCTTTTGAATTTTTTTGATTTGCACGTATTTTAAGATATTTATTGTATTTTAAGTTATGCGTCACGTTTTATTTTGCACCGCATGTGTATGCGCGAACGATGCATGTGACTGCGAAAAGCCGCATTTGAATTTTAACGCCGGTCAGTTAACTTAGGTTTTAGCGAATAAACGCATGTGTTTATTTTGTTACGCATTTGAAATTTTGCAACGCATGTGCATATTAATAGATGCATTTGTTTATTTTGATACGCATGTGATTTCCTGAAATGCATATGAATAGATATAGCCGCATTTGCTTATTTAGAAACGCATTTGAGATTATGTAACGCAAATGATAGTTTTATGACGCATGTGATTATTATTAACCGCATTTGATTAATAATGACGCACATGTAATTTTTGAACCGCATTTGTGGAAAAGCGACGCATGTGTAAAAGAATGACGCATTTGCAAAATAACGACGCATTTGCATTTTATGTTAAAACAATCAGGTTGCATTAGAATAGATGATCCAGGCTAACATGAGGCATGTATGATGTTGGTGCAGGTTGTACTTGACCCTATCTATACACGTGAGTCGAGACCCACGACGTTTCAATTCAGAGACAGCCTGCGGCCGGCTGAGCGACGGACTCTATGGCATTTAGGTTTGTTGCATGTTACCGATATGCCCCAGATTCGGGCAAATCGGGGACTACTGACGGCACTATGTGAGCGGTGGCACTCAGAGACATCCTCATTCCACCTTCTGACTGGAGAGGCAACAGTGACCCTAGAGGATGTATACAGGATACTGAGACTGCCGATTAGAGGCACACGGGTAGTCTATGATACCCAGAGGGGTATAGCTGAGATGTGCAGATATTACCCCCACGCTGACATTAGACAGCTAGGGGTGGATGACTATGAGATCAGATGGCGGGTGTTAGCCCAGAGGTATAGATAGTTAGACTGTCTAGTGGCGACCTTGATAGGTGGTATAGTATTACCTGACCGCCAAGGACATGGATTCCCTGTGGGATGGGGTGAGATGCTAGTGGGCATGCTGGAGCGCCGAGTTGTATATGCCTAGGGTTTGTGTGTGCTAGGGATGTTATACTTCCACCTGCATGACATTGCCTATAGAGAGGCGCAATCGATGAGCTGCGGCACCACACTCCTGATGGTATGGGCGTGGGAGCATATTGCTATTTTTAGACCACCTGTGACAGTAGATCTAGCTCGTGGAGAGCCATACGCCTTTCGGTATGCGGGGGCCACCACACAGCACCATATTGGAGACACGGGCTATTTCAGACACGCTATAGACCTGATGCAGGAGTTTACATGGAGACCGTACCTAAGCTGTGAGGTGTGGTTAGATGAGGGCGAGCATTTTCCATTTTGTCGACAGACACAGTATTTGGTGGGACGGACAGTGTCCCATATGCACATCATAGAGCGGCAGTTGCCAGACCGGGTACTGAGACAGTTTGGAGAGGTACAGGATGTACCTCGAGGGAGAGCTGAGTTTGCTCGATCCTCACGAGAGGTCCTATTATGGGGGCCAGAGATTCCAGTCGCCACTGCAGAGGCGGATATTGATGGTTTACAGGCACAGCCATGGGGATGGAGGGACAGACCAGCAGATGCAGGGACCACTCCAGCTTATGATCAGTGGTGGGCATTACACAGGCCGATTCCCTTGACAGATCCAAGGCAGCTAGCACCAGTAGAGCAGCGCGGGACAGGTCCTAGAGGCAGGCGAGGCAGAGGGAGAGGCCGAGGAGGCAGAGGAGGCCGTGGTGATCGAGGGGATGATGGCAGAGGCGGCCGACGTGGAGGCAGGAGAGGGAGGCGTGGTCGGAGAGGATGAGGACCAGCCTTGTCACCGATCCGAGAGGAGGGAGGAGGAGAGGAGGATGTAGCCATGTTCGATGTGGCCAGAGGTGGTGAGGAGGAGCAGCCGGCAGAGGCTGTTATCCCGGACATCCCAGATATCCCAGTAGAGGCAGAGGCAGGTGCCGAGGAGGCAGGCAGAGAGGAGGGAGATGTCGAGGAGGCAGTTGGAGAGGAGGCAGAGATTGATGCCCCTGGGTTGCTAGGTGCCTACTAGGAGGACGACGACGAGGATGATGATCACGAGCAGGAGATTCGGCATCAGATCCTGGAGGAGCTGGACGAGGAGGAGGATGGGAGAGATAGGGCCCGACAGGATGAGACAGGGGCATAGGAGCCCGACACAGACATGTTACGAGCCCAGGTTGCCTCCTTGGAGGAGCAGATGAGAGTATTGATGGCAGAGAGGGATGCTTATCGGGTGGAGAGAGACAGAGCCTTGATGCACAGGGATCAGGCCATAGCCCGGCGGCAGGAGACTGAGCAGAGGTTCACAGAGCTCAGGTCACTATGCACAGGACCATCAGTTGCATTCGCGAGAGAGCTAGTTAGGGCTGGAGAGAGGGAGAGATACTACCGGGACTTATATGAGGCAGAGGTTCCCCTAGAGAGACGAGCTCCCAATTTTTCTGCGGCACACAGTAGCAGGTCTCAGACCAGGACCCACACTCGGACAGTCAGCACAGAGGGGGTGGATCAGCCACGTAGAGCAGGGCCCTATGACAGACCTCCCACAGCCCAGAGATTAGCAGGTTCCCAGCATCATTCTCCCACACACTCTCGGCATGATGGCAGTGGCAATTCAGGATAGAGATACTGCTTGAGATTCATTTGAGACATTGTATTTTGATCTTATAGCCTGCAGGCTTCCATGTATTTGTGATACATTATGACATTGTTATGTGACACGGTTGAGTGATATATATATATGATTTTGGCGGCGATTCCGATGATATGCATTTCTATTTATTGATTATGCAGTTTTTATTTATACATGTGATGTTTATATGACATGCCTATGTGATGGATGATTGTATGTACTTTATGATGTTTATACAATTAATGAGATAATGCTGATTCTATGTGATGTATGATTCTATATGATGTTAATTCTATATGATTATGAGATGCCATGTGATGTAATATGTATAATGCAGACGACATGTGATGCTATACAAATGTAATGTGATGCACGTATTTACAGTTGATTTGTACATGAAATGCTTATAATATGTATTGGTTTTTAATGATTATTGTCTATGATGCCATGGTGATTTAGATGTAAAATATGCCTATATGTATGAATGTTTCTAACATGTATGTTGATGCAAGATGGTGTACACCGTTTTGTGTCACAGGACTCCGTCATAATGCAAGAAAGAAGAACTGTTAGTGCGGAAAGAAAGATCGAGCAAGAATGAAAGACAGAAGATAGATGTTAGTATTAGGAATCTTATATATTTTGCTGTATCACAAAAGGAATTGCACTTTATCATCATTGGGTGGGACTAATACAAATGGAGAAAAACACCGTGATATGACATAAATCAAGGTGTGCAAGGTCATCATCCACTTGCTAATAACAGACAGTCGCAGACAAGGATTGTCACTAACTCATACTAAGGGAACAAGTTGCCCCAGTCTTTTTGTCAGGACAAACCACAGACAACAAACAAAAGAAAAGACGGGTCATGAGACGTCATTGCTCCTCTAAATCCTTCATGGGACATCCTTGAGGAAACTAGTAACATGACTCAAAATCAAAGTTAAAAGATAGTCGACAGACAACAATCAAAGAAAATAGAATTCTGATACGTCGTTGCTTCTCTAAATCCTTCATGGGACATCCTTGAGAAAGCTAGTAACATGAATCCAAGTCATCAATGCAAGATAAATGATAAGATAAATAAGCCATAAAGTCAAAAAGCCAGTAAAATATTTTCCAAAACATGATTTGTTTGTTTGATTGGTAGAGCCTGATTGCAGGAGATACACATACCGGATAAGACTATGAGTCTGATTTCAATGTTATGACTATCTGTATAAGGCATGACAAAGCCTGGTTTCAGAAAGACATGTATCATATAAGACGCTGAGTCAGATGTCGTTGATGTGATAACCTGTGTAAGGCTATGTTTGACCTTATC
>VDFB02085072.1:0-61356 GCA_007258455.2 Sequoia sempervirens | reverse complement strand
ATGTAACCTTTCTAGTGGAGTTCACAAGCTGGGTTGGATTTTGTGGGGTAGTATTGCCCTTTTCTTTTTGATGTAGGAGCATCCAGGGTGTAAGAGTAATCTTGCATCACCCAAAAATAATTTCTTTTATTTTAATTTTCAATAAAGGCTTATGTGGGCTAATGTTGTGTGGAAAATAAGTATTTTTAATTTCCAAACTATGTAATTTTCCCTATGTGGATTTGTAATTGTAATTTTGGAGGAAATTTACTCCGGTAAATATTTCAAAGGCATCCCAAGTGGAATATTCTTTCCTAGGCATCCATTTCTTGGTGGGGACCACTTTGTATACATGTTCTTGCATGTTGATTGCATGCTCTGGCATGTTTGGGTGCCAAGTTTGCATGTTGATGCATGTCCTTTCATGGAGCCGACGGAACCGTTGGAGAATAATGAAGCACACTGGATTGACCAAATTCAATTGGCCATGGTGTAGGTGCCCATGTGAAGGTCATGTGAGCATTTGATAATTTTTAATATTTTGTAAAGTATCCTCAAAAGGGGTGTGGGTTTTCCAAGGTGGTATTGGTATGTTGTTTGGGGATACCACAGTGGTATTCTCATCCTCACCTCTCTATATATTGCATCCTTGTGTTGGTAAGAAGTTGGCTTGGAGGAGTTGAATTTTTGTATAACAAGATACTGCCGGATTTTCTAGAGGATTGTGACTCCAAATATTTATAGTTTATGTAACCAGCAAGCCCATTGTAATGTTGTAATCTCATTTGATTTTAAAGATAATATAAAATCTTGTTTCCATCTTGCATTTGCTTCTGCAATTTGTTGTTGTGGTTGTGAGTTTGAGATTTATAAGAGGATCATTTTCCAAATTTGTGGAGGAGACTGAGGCGTAGTTCTTGGAGAGGAGTTCAAAACTCTCCATGTTTTGTAGGTTTGAAGATGTTGTTGCAGCAGCAAAAGGTTTTGAGAATCAGAGATCTATTACAGCTGAGTTTTCCCATTGAAGGTTGCAAGTTATAGGAGCAAAAACTTGTGAAAGAAGATTGGTTGAAGGAGACCATTCTTGTGATTTATTTTTGCTGTCATAAATCAGTTCTATATCAGTTTTGAAATGTATTTGATCAGTCCTCATGGCTGCAAAACAATGTTATTTCAGATTTTCCTTGTTATTATGTAATTTCATGAGATTTCGATATGAGAAACTAAGACACTTCTTGCATATTTTTGGTGTCATTTCAAGCAATTACTGAGAGGCATGTGTGTTGTAGTGAATTTGTGAATGAAGGCTGATTTTCCCTTACATCACTTTCCAATGTTCTTTTGTAGCATCTACTCATTTTCAATAAAAGATGGTTTTGTTTTAAAACAATTCTGGACCTTCATAATGTTTTAGGCATACAATTTTGGACTTTGAAAATGTTTCTGTCATACAGTTGTGGACCTTATAATTATTATTTTGCATTTTCAGATCTTTGTATTTTCGAACAATTAGAAATTAAGACAATGATGTTGGAGCATTACATCTTTGGTTAGTATAGTTATTAGGCCTTAAATAATAAATAAATATAATGTTGTTGGTAATAAATGTCAAGTTAGTAAATAATTAAACAAAAAATAGTATGTGGTTAGTTGGTCAGATAAGTGCATTGTACAGAAAAATGGCATTAAAAACTCATACATTGAATTGTATTGATCATCTTTTGTAATCTTGAATATTAAATCTCTATTGTCATTTTGAGTGCTAAATGAAGTAAATAGGGTTTCCTATGCATTCACTATTTCAACATGCCGTCAGAGCGTGAAGAATGTCTGGACATGGAAATGAATGAATATGCATTTATCAGAGCCTTGGCATCTACAAGAAGAAGAAGAATTCATTGTATACTTGATTATTGCATAGTGTGGGAAGTCAGGGTGTGAAGCTATGTGTGGAGATGCTCCTGAATCTTCATGCTAGCCATGACAGAGAGAGATAGTGGCACTGGAACAAAACTGTGATTTGGAGCCATTCTAGCAGCCAGACCAGCAGCACCATCAGCAATTTCAAGTGAATAAATTTTGAAAAAAATTCACAATTTACAATCAAACTTTGAAGTTTGCGGCAGAAATGAAGGTCAAGTAAACCCTGAGTTATGTGACTTACATGCAGATGGAGATGAGAGTGTATGGACTGTATTATTATTATATAGTGTCAAATTATGATTCCCCAATGCTATCTGATATAGTTAGTGTTTTTATATGCCATGTTTATGCATCCATTTCCTTTACAATGGCTTCTCAAATACTTAGGGTCAGGCATTTATGATAGTTTTTTGTTGATGGTAGATGGCTTCTTAAGTGGAGCTAGTTCAATAAATTGAGAAACTTTCATCCCACTGCCTATGGGGATACCAGTTACCTAGCAGCTCTAATGGATCAATGGAGAAAATTTTGCAGGAAGCTAGAGGTAGTTATTTTGTTTTCCTTTCATGTTTGATTATGTGATTGTATGGTGACCAATTGCATTATCAGAAATGTTATTACTATTTTGTGTTCATGGAAAGTTTTCTTTGATTCAACCATAAATTCTCTGTCAATGTGTATACAGTCATCTTCCGTTAAAAACCCTGTGCATCAACGAATGTTTTGAGTACAACAAATAAAATATATTTTGTATTGAAGTTTATTTCAACTTGATTTTATGGAAGAGTGGCCGGTGTAGTAGGTTTCCATAGTTGCATAAAGAAGGGTCAATAATATTTTTGCAAAGAAATTGATCCACTTTACTAATAACTTTAAAAGGCGATGTGATTCCTCAATGCAGTAAGAGTATTCAAGGAGAAATAAAGTGTTTTTTTTCATTGTAAGGGTGCATTACCAGTTGAAATTCACACCCATTTTCTGGCATTTGAATATAGCCACATGTTACATGCCTATTTCACATAGTGCTTGCGCTTTCAAGGTTTTCAAAGCTACTAATATTGCATCCAGTGGATAGAATCTAAAGAGGTCAAAGAGAAGGTTGCAGGACTCACCAAGAGGATGGAAGCACATTTTCATCTTATGTTAGCTTCTCACTCACATATGGGACACTACTTAGGAAACATCAGATCTTCACGCTAAAGTTCCCTCTGGAGCAAGGGGAGATTTTGGACATGGAGGGATTTGTTCTCTCAGTTTGGGATGTGTTCCCTCGTCTTCCTACCTTAGGTATTGATGGATAGTCAATACATCTGCTACTATGTTTGGTTTGGCGTGTCCTGGTTAGTTATTGATGCTTTGGTGAGCTATATGTATGCATTAGTTCATCAGGTGTTTATATGGGTTGCTTGTCTTAGTCTAGTAAATAAGTTCCTACCTTTGTTCAAAGTGGTGCTATAAGGGGAATATTACATCTTTGGTTAATATAGTTAGTAGGTCTTACATAATAAATATGAAATATTCCCCTTAGTTTTTTCCCGAAATTTTAGCATACAACACTTCACCCGTTAACATTAGCCCAAGAAAGATAACAAGCTGGAATGCAACCCTTCACTTTTTTATCACCCAATTCCCAGAGTGGGCAAGGTGAGAGCATACAATGTAAGGGGGTCTGTTAGCAATAAACTGAAATGTTGGAAGTACAAATGATATTGGGGGCAAGCCGACCAATATAGAAAATGTAAATGCTTAGGGCGGCAAGCTAGCCTCTTCCACTTTTCAGCGGGTAACAAAATCAGAAAGCAACTAGGCGGCAAACCAGCCTCTTCCACTTTTCAATGGGAATGAAAGCACAAGTATGGAAATGAAAGAGCTGATTAGTACTATTGAAAACAATGTTACAATATTGAGTCTTATACAATGGATCATGAGACAACTTTAGCAATATGAAGGCCCAAGAGTTAGAAAATCATCTCCATGACAACTACAAAGATAAGCATCAAGAAATGAAGACAAAATACTGAAAATACCAAGTCTGATATAAATTGGCAGCGTTCTGATTTTCTGATCAGCAAGCCTGGAACTCCACCAAACACTCATAACTTCCTCAATACTCCTCTGAATGATCTCAAACTGAATGCAAATGGCACCTAAGACCTAGGTGTCCAAGTCCAAGCAGCTAAAGTCCACTAAACAGCTCTGATTATTTCTGCACACATCCCAATGCATCCAAAACAAGGAGTTAGGGCACCCTAAGGAGGGTGACCAGAAGTTAAAATTAAGTTCTTCTCCTAAATATCTGAGATTCTAGGCAAGGGGGCGCTCAGAAGCAAGGATCCAAACAAGCCAACACCCACAAAAATCCGCCAAGTCTTCGGAACGGTATGGGCATGAACATGGGTCTGCAGTAGCATGAAAATAACACTCCAAAAACTCCAAACAGCAAAGAGCATACCAAAAATATTCCTAGAAAACATCAAAGCCACACCAAACTGAAATCGCTAATGTAGCCATCACCATTGAAGAAGTAGTCAGTGATTAGCTAGGAGTTGTCTTTCAAACTCAAAACCGATGAAGAAACTAGGAGGCAGCATTTCATTATAATAAAAATGAGAAACCAAATGAAGAGGCAAAGCACTATATTTATAGATTTCCAACACTAGGAATTCAAACTCCATTTCCCTCCAAAAAGGGACACCCAAATAAGAGAAATAAAATAATACACATTAAACTCATTGCTTGAGAATTGTGGCATTCACTTTACCTTACGATAAAATATAACTTAAAACATTTCAATCTCCAATTTAGGCGTCCAAAATGAGGTCCACCTTTTAAACACAACTTCAAGTCATAATGCCTAGACATGGGGTCCAAAAGCAATATTGAAACATAATGTGACTTAAGTTATAAAACTTTCCTTTTTTCGAGCTCCAAAAATGCTAGAGAAACCACTGCCAAAATAGAACTGCCTCACTACCAAAAATAGTAACTGTGTGCTATGTTGTTGCCAGACTGCACTGCCAAAAATAACACTTACTAAAAATAGCATACTGCTAAAAATAGTAAGTGATTCCTAACATCGTTTGAGCACAAACCGAGTAGCCATCGCAACTTACTAGAAATAGTAAGTCCAAAAATATCCTTTGATTGAAATGCATGTCACACACCTTTGAAGCCCTCTAAAAACCCAAAAAACACTTTGCCAAAATCCTGCATGCAACCCCTGAAAACTCAAAAGGAAACCTCCTAGAAAATAGGAAACCCTAATTCTGCATCTAACTGGCCTACGTGCCTCCGGAAATAGGCTAACGGTCATTGGAAAGCGTAGGGCTAAAAATGGGGACATCACAAAACAAATGTCATGTTAGTCATAAATGTCAAAAAACCTTAATAATATCAATCATCTTTTGTAGTCCCAAATAATAAATATATATTGTCATTTGAGTGCTAGATGGTGCAAATAAGGTGTCACGTCTCAATTCTGATGCAGGTTACTTTGGATTTGTTACATGTTTTGTTGTGCCTGGTAGAATAATGGTTAATATGATGATGTTTTGGCATGGAGATAAATTTAAGTGTTTATTTAAATTATGAAAGTTGAAAAGTATTGAATGCATTTTATTTTGAAAATGAAGCAAAATAGAGTAGAAACATTTTAATTAATGTAATGTATTGCTTTATTTATATCTTAATGTGATACTAATTCAATTATTGTTGTGTGCCTAAGTGCACTTGAGTTGAAGGAAGTCGAAGACCAAGGGTGTGATTAAGGAGAGGCGATTAGCTTCTTGACAGGACAAAGCAGGAAGACCTCTCGATCACACACACGCACTTAGTTTCATATAGATTGCATTTAGGAATGTCTAATTTATGTGTTTGTTTTAAATTATTTGCAAATTAAATAATAATTAGTAAATTAAATAAAAGATGAAATGATAAAATAAAGGATTAAGTTTTAATTATAGTTAATTATGAATTTTGATTTAAATGCTTATGCATGCTCCTCTTCTTTTATTTTGTGTTAAACTTTGAGTTAATCAGTTAATCATTAGTTATAAGATGTTTATTTTTATTGTTGAGTAAATATTTTCAAAAAGGGATTAACATGCAATTAAACTGAAAATTATTATTAATTTTAAAATACATTTCAAGATTAGGGTAGGAAATGGTAAATGGAAAAGCAATTTTAAATAGGGAAATGAGTTCCCGAGAAGGGAACGGTACTTAAAAATAAGCTCTGCAATCTTTGCTTTAATGGCTGTCAAGAAAATGTTGAATCTTCAAAAATTGTGAGTTGAGAATTGTTCTTTGAAGGATAGTTGGAAAATAAAGAGCTGGAAAATCAACTGGAAAGAAGGAAAGAGGAGAAGTGTGCTCAGGAAAACTAGATTGAATAGGGGCAAAGGAAGGAAGTGTTTTGAAGAGTTTTTCCAACTGGAAGCATAATCTCCAGGTTCTCTATTCTTTACCCACATTTCTTGTTGAAATATGCAAATACCTCTGAAGAATTTGAATTCAAATTGTTTGAATTGTATGCAAGATTGTGAAAATCTGAGAATTTGAATCTTCTTTGAATGCATTGAAAGAATTTGCACAATTTTACCTCTTCCAGATTGTGGCTTTTCCTCTTTTGCGAATTATGGTTTATTAATTTTGTCTTTGGTTGCTCTTTCTGTTCACAAGAATTCTAAATATATATATATATGAATTCCCTGTGCAAATGTATGTTTGTATATATATTCTACATTTCTTTTATTGTTTCTAGGACGGTCAAAATTGGAAAGCATTATAGTGTTTCTCTTTAAAAAAAAAAATGAATTTTATTGTGTTGGGGATTAACCCCTGCCCCCTCCATAGAGGAAGGGGTTGCGTTGTGGAGGGACAGCGCCCTCCACAGGCTGCGGCCTGTGGAGGAGACGTTGCCTCCTCATAGGTAGCGCCTTCCCTATGGGGGAAGGCGTCAGCCCTCACAGCTTTTGGAGACTGCGTTTTATGAAAAGTTGTTACCTTTCAAAAGAATGTGAATAATAATCTTTAGCTTGGGCGTTGGATACACAGACAGCTGTAACATAAGCTTAGATTATATATAAATTATATATAAATCTCTATATATATATATACACACATACCTATACATGTTCATATACACAAATATACTGACTCTGATTTGTTTGTAAACTCTGTTCTATTTTCTACAGAAAAGGCACTCTCTGTCAGTGGATTTACAAAGATTGTATATACGAATGAATATATATTTATATATATATGGAAATATAACCACAGTTTTATATTCAAATTTATATATATAAATATATTTATACTGGGCATAAATATCATTGTAATCTACAGGAAAACAATACTTTCTAACATTTATATAACTCTGTCTTCTTCAGAAAATGACAACCAGTGTCATTGGTATAAAACAGAAAATACAGCATTGTGTACAATTTAAATATAGATATATACACAGTAACAAGTCTACTATGTGTATATATAAAGGTATATATTACAAATATATATATACATACCTACGTAATGAATACATTTACAAAACTGTACAAAGAGCTTTCATAGCTAAAAGTTTAAACTTAGAATAGAAGCATAGTAAATTCACATAAATAACAGTTTGTATAGAAGCAAACTCGAATTTATATGCAAATCTGGTTGTTTACATTGTTTTGTTTTTTCTAGAAATATGTGATTTTCTGAATATCAATGCTTTGTATGAGTCACCATTTATCCTTTCTAAACTTGGTGAAAAATACATAAGACTATGTTTAAAGCTGAAAATGAAACTTTATAGCAAATATAGACTATACAAAACACAGTCAAAATTAGTGAATTTCTAAAAAGAGTGGTTTTCTTTTTGCTGAAACTATTAAAATTATTTACCGAGTCCAAAACTAATTTAGAAAATAGAATTGGAACTGAATATATTTTGCATTGTAAACTCACTTGAAATTGTACAAGAAAACTTTATTTACTGAATGCATGCATGAAAGCTATTTTGACAATCTTAGTGAAAACCTTGGAAAATGATGAAATTTCTTTGAAATTAGAAATGTGTAAAAATTGAATGTGAACTTAGATGGTAAATGTATTATTTACTGTTTTATGGGAAACTTCCGGGACAGAATGCCGAAGGTGGACCCACAGAGACGGTAGTTTTACCTTTTCTAAAACTATCACTTGTATTATTTATGCTTGGCCGAGCGCATGCACCATTGAAATGGATGGAATTAAAAGCCTAGAACTAAATGAATATAAGTCTCTGCCACCTCCTGTTTGCAAAAAATATGTGGTTCTCATGTTAAGAATGTATATAGGCATCAGGCTTGCATCGAGAGTTCCCTCCTGCGTTGTTGTTTCAGTTTGTTAGGCTCCTCGTGCAGGGCCAGGGATTTCTTCAAGTTAGGAAGAAACCCGGGGAAGTATTGTACTTCGTGGTTGGGCGGAAAAGGCGCATTAATCACACTCTTGGCCCAACTTGCAAGAAGACCAATGGTGTCACGACGGTTGAGGTTCAGAGATTTATATGTTATAAATGTAATCATGTATTATTTGGAATGGCTTGAAAAGCCCACTTGCAAATGTAATTTTATTTGTAATTCAGTATTGTAACATTGAAATAGATGTATTGAAAAGAAAGATTTGATGTAACATTGAAATAGATGTACTGATTGAAAGTTAGTGATGTAATTGAAAACTTGAGCAAATTTATGGAAACTCATTGATATGCGAATGGCAATCATATATGTATCATTGTAATGATCCTTGTTATTAATTAAATTTATTTCTTTTGCATACATGGAATGAGATTTATTCATAATTTATTTTTTTTAGCATTCATGAAAAGATCATGACATATGCATCCTTTGTTTTACTATACTTGGAATGTACTAAGTTTGGTAATTGCGTGGTTAAATGAACATAAATTTTCGAGCGTTACATAAGGTTTCCTGAGCATTCACTATTTCAACAAATCATGTGCTAATGATAATGTTTAGTTGTCTTGGATAAATTATTGTCTTGAGATAACTACATAGGATGATTCATTGATTGTTACAATGAAGCAATTGCACATAAGTTATTTGTGTTTTGAGATACAAGGATGTTTACATTTAATTTTATACCAATTTATCTCATATTGAAAAATGTCACTAATAGTGTTTTTGTTTTTCACAACATGAAGACAAACGGCTTGATCCTGGTAGGCTAGCCAATAATCAATATCCCTGAAATGTTGAATCAAACCAAGGGGCAAGTGTCATCATTTGTGTTTTGCGATCATTTTGTTTAGATGGTTTCTTTGTTTCAATAGACAAGAGTGAATGAGAACCGCTAATTCTTTTTATTATTATGACTTGCAATGACCTAGACCAACTCAACCTTTTAACATGGTTTGGAACATAGTTTGCATGCCTCGACTTGACAAACCAAAAACAATTTACTCAAAAAAACTCAACAACCTAAAAAAGTACTAAAACTTCTTAAAAGACATAAATTTTAAGATGTTGCCCTTTTAGATGCAAGTTTTCTAGCCATCACAACTAGAAAAATGCTCATGAATACAAATTATGAATGTAAGAGTCCTAGAATCCCCTGCAAATTGCAATTTGAAATGAAACTCACATACAAGAATGTCTATTGCTTGACTGGACATATGTCTTGTTCTTTTAATGCTCTCCCGATGCACATAATTCCTTAATTTGACACCTCACAATGATTGGTAGCTTCAAATTGCAACAGGATTTTCATTCAAGGGTTTCCTTAAATACTTAAGGCATATTTTAAATTTTTTCCACTTTTTAGCATCTAAACCTACATCCTAACCATTCTGCTTACCAACCACAATGGCAAGTTCGACACTCAAACTTGGCAAAACTCATTACTCAAATCCATGAGTTACTATTTGAGTAACTTAAACCCATTTTTTCTTTCCAGTACTCAAGTATGCTACCTATGAACTTTGGAAGAAAGCATCAATCTTGAGCTCATTTGGAAAACCATATTCAATGTGATAAAGGGATAATGTAAGAGCTCATTTGGAAAACCACTTGAAGGTTAAAGATAGTAAAGTGCAATAAAACAATGGCATTAATTGAATGTAGTGACAATATTTGGTAAAAAATTTAAAAACCATTGTCCTGACTTTAGGGCATTGCACTTCAACAAAACTTTAATGTCATGCCCCCTTTTCATAATTATATTCATTGGACCTAATCACTTTATTTTTCAAAAGGGAAATTTAAATATTAATGTTATTTTATTTCAAAAAGTGTTTTTAAACACTTTGGAGGGAGTTTTTAAGAGGAAAAAGGAAATATTAATTCACGGTCCAATAGGAATTCATAAAAGGACGGGGAATTGATCAAAGACATCATCCATTATTGTTGTAATCAAATCATTTTTCTAAAACTTAACACTTATGTTCATCTTCTCATCTGAGGACAAAAACCCTTGGTGTGTAGGAATCTGGAGGACAAAAACCCTCTTGGTTTCCAATTGGAATTGGAAGACAAAATCCTCTTATCTAAGTGAGGCAATTCCACCTAGGGATTACATTGGTGCTAAACATTGCAAGTTTAATTTTAGATCTAGGAAAATAAGGAGCATTTTGGAGGATTTATTTGGCTAATAAGTTTACAATTCATTCCATTTGTCAACCGATGGAAGAATACTTTGGAGGTTTGCAAAGGCATTTTAGAGGAGTCACCACTATACTTTGTTCCACAACAGTTACTATGCTTCCTTGTTGTCCTTGATCATCTATCATCCACATTCATAGGTTGTTGTACCTTGCAACACTGCTCCCTCTTGTTGCCACAAGCCTTTTTGGAGCTAGTTGAGACCATCAAACCGTCGTATAGGCCTCATTAATATTTTATAAATGTTGTTCAATGCCCCAACAACTATCAATATTGTGAGTTGGCAGTTGAATAGTTTCCATAGGGTATTCTATTGTCATGTTTTGTACATCAATATTTCGTCCTTTTTGATCTGCTGCAATAATTAATTAAATTTTGAGGTGCCCAATGGGTTTATTTATTAAATATTGATATTGTATTGCCATTGTTCTGTATTTTTTGTCCTATTTTTCATAGAAAGGAAACACAAAAAATTGCATATTTCATAAAAAAAATTAAAAAGGATCATTACAATGTTATTCGAGTTGTGATGTTGCCAAATTGCAAGGTGAGAAGCTAATATTGTGGTGTATATTTTTATTTTTATAACACATGCATGTCAGTGAAAAAGAACTCAAGTATTAACAAAGAGAAAGAAAGAAGGTTTAGTTGCTAGAATCAAACAAGGAAGTCATGGGGGACAAAGAAAGGAGAATACTTTCAGATTAGATGAATTATTTACATGAAACCATTAGTCAAAGTCCAAGAGAATTGACAAGGACAATCCAAAGGACAATAAGAGAGTCCATGGCAGAGCTAGTAAAATCCTTGCAAAATATAAATTAGAGCAAGGCTAACCAAGGAGAAGGAAGCTCTTCAACAAACCCCTTTCCAAGACCTTTAAAGCAAAAGCTTTACAAAGAGAAGAGGAAGAACCAAAAACTAAAAAGAAAGAAGAAGAAGAGACTTTAGGAGTCACCCTTGCCACACTTCTTGGTACTCCCACATATCACCCTTTAAAAGTTCCTTGATTTTTGCAAGGGAAGAAAATTACAAACATATTGGTAGTGGGGAAACCCACAACTTCATAGATAAGGGACTGGTATTTAAAAGATGTTTGGAAACCAAGGACTTTGAAGGATTCAATGCCATAGTAGCAAATGGTTTCACCATTCCTTGCACTAAGAGGTTACAACTTAAAATTACACTAGGTAGACACAAGGTGCGTGATGGCTTCTATATTTTGTGCTTATAACAGATTGACATGGTTTTAGGCGTGCAATGGTTACATTCCCTTTGGGAATGTACTTAAAATTATCAGACCATAGAGCTGAAATTCAAAGCCAAAGGAAAGAAAGTAGTATTACAAGTAATTACAAATGAAGCCCCAAGAGTTGTTTTGGCAAAGAGGATGGAGACATTTTTGCAAATAGAAGTAACTTGGGCAGCACATTGTTTGGTGCCAACCATGGAGTCACTCACAAATGAGAAATCCTATCATATTGGCACTCAATCTATTCTAGATGAGCATAGCATGGTGTTCAATGACATACCTCCAAGATTGCCACCTAATAAAGGATTTCAACACATAGTAGAACTTCAAACATCTTCCAAGAAAGTCATTACTACTCCTTATCGCCATCCCAAAAGGCACAAGAAGGAGATAAAGAAAGCAATAAAGGAGCTCTATGACATGTGAGAAATCAAATTGAGCTCCAGCCCTTCTACTTCTTTAGTAGTGTTGGTTATGAATAAGGATGGCAAAATGAGGATGTGTATTGATTACAAGCTCTCAACAAGAACACAATTAAGGATATGTACCCCATTCTCAAGATCAATGAGTTAATAGATGAGCTTCATGTGGCAGTTTACTTCTCCAAGATTGATTCCCGGTCAGGGTACCATCAAATAAGTGTAAGAGGGTTGGATGTGCACAAAACAACTTTCAAATGTCATTATGGGCACTATGAGTTTTTGGTCATGCCTTTCAATTTGACAAATGCACCAACCACTTTCTAGTTTTATACAAATTAAATATTCATTAAGCAATTGAGAAAATTTGTGCTAATATTCTTTGATGACATTCTTGTCAAATACAAGACTTGGGAGGGTCACTTGAGATATCTTGATGAGGTACTTGGCATTCTTGATCACTAGCCTTTTTCCACCAAAACATACAAATGTGAGTTTGGGACAGCAAAGATTTTGTAATTGGGGCATATAATCAATACCCAAGGTGTCCAAGTGAATCTGTAAAAAATTCAAGCAATCATAGATTGGCTCCCTCCAAAGACCTTTACACAATTGAGAGTTTGTGTGGTCTCTACAATTACTATAGGAGGTTTGTTAAGGGTTTCTTACAACTTGTACTTTTGATAGGTTTGACAAAGAAAAAGGGCTTTCTTTATTAAAATAATATATTACCTGTTAATGGTCACTATGTAGTGTGTCGACACACCGCTGATTTGTTTTCACTGTGATTTTAGGTCTTATTTTTGTTTTCCCATGATGTGTTCTTGTTTTCAGTTTGTAGTTTACTTGCAAATAATGTTAAAGCGGTAACAACAAGCATATACAAACAATGGAAACTTCAAATTAACTAAGCTACTGAACAACCTTGAGTATATTGCTCAATCTAGCGGCCAAATATGATTTCTTCATTACATAATAAGAAGCATTCAACATACCACGTACATCAAATTTATAGCTACATATATCATAAACCAAACTTTAACTTACAGCCATATAACCTTGTGAATAGTGTTTTGCTACAGTACCCGCCCTTAGTAAATTGCTCACACAAACTAAAATACCAATTTCTCCCATCAAAATCCGGATTGCAAGGCTTCCTAGGGTAAGGGCGCCCCTTTTTGAAGTAATTGCAGCCACTATAAGGAGGCATCTTTTTTCTTTATGACGATTGAAACCCTCATGAAATGGCGGCTGGCTGTAGGTGCAAAAATCAGCTCCAAAACCTTCTAAAATGCGAACAGCTCCTTCGTAGATGCAAATGGAGTCTATGGCAGAAAAATCTTTTCCAAAAGATTGCTCTAATCGCTTGCAAACAGCAATATATGACTCCAAATGAAGCATGCAAATTCTGATCTACAACTTTAAGGTGGTATTTCACACCATCAAGAAGCTTGAAAATGAAGAACAAAGCCCCACCAAGCTTACCCACTGCTGAAATCAAGGAACCCTAGTTTCCCTCTTCCACAATCTCCAACCCTCAAAGCTCAAGCAACAAAATAACTCAATAACATGAGGGGGTCGAACTTCTCCTCTTTCTCTTATAATTTCACATTGAAATCACTATTCATTAAAGTGAGTTACTATTCACTTAAGTTATAACTTTTTTCACTTTAGTAATGAATAGTAACTGAAAAATATAAAGTGACCCCTTTAAATAAGACACATGGTCCCTAAGCCAGAGAAGGTGAAATAAAAGGTCGAGATCATAATTTTAAGCACAATAATCATGCCAAATGCACAAATTCACCCCGTCACCATACTCCTGATATCAATTCTGCAAATTCACAACCAAGTGTCTGTTCAAGTGACCCTCTATCTAGAACCATTAGCCTACGAGGATTGACATAATAGGCTAATCCACCATCTGTGATGCTCGCGAAAGAATGGGGACATTACACACTATCCTTTGTAACTCTTAGTTATTTGTTTGTAACTATTCGTAGTGTATAGTTAGCAGTTAGTTAACTGTTTGTCCTTTGTAACTCTTAGTTATTTGTTTGTAACTACAGCTACTCCCTAATTTTTAGGGTTTGTAAATTCTATAAGAGCAAGGCTCTTCTGTTAATATTATTATCTGATTATTTACCAAATTTACATGGTATCAGAGCGGATTTCTTCTAGGCGCCACTATTTTTCAGATTGTTTTTTGAAGGAAAAAATTTTGTGGGTTTTTTTATTAAAGCTACAATTCGATTTTTTTGGGGGGCTTCTATTTTTTTCGGTCTTCTTTTGAGTAAAATCTTGTATTTCTGGTGTCCGGGCATGTGTTCCTTCTACGCGCAAATACACCCTTTTTTGGGCGCCCTCTAAGCTCGCGTTTTCTTCACGTTTTGTTTTGGCACAATCTTTTGCATTATGGGCGCTTTTAACCTGTGTATGCTCGCATTTTTTCTTTCCTACGGGCGCAACTTGCTTCTCTATATTTAGACGTAATTTTGAAACTCTCTAAGACTGCATCTTTTGGATCTCAACACAAGCGACTTCCATCTGTGACGCATTTTTTTTCAAGAACTTTTTGGGCGCGACTTCTTTTTTCTTTGGTCGCGATTTCTGGTTGCCTTTGGTCGTGTGCCTTCTACTTGACATGTTTTTGTCTGCACCTTCTGGGCAACGCGACTTTGAAGTTCTCTGGCCGCAAATCTTCTTGTTTCAGCACGCGACCACTATGTTCTAAGCGTGTTTTCTAGGCACGTTTTTATGAGAAATTTTCTGCTATTTCAGAATATATCTGCAAACTTTTTCGAATTTTGTGTTGTGACCTAGGGTTTCAGCAATCTAATATTTTCCAGCGATCTGGAAATTTGTGTTTCGTCCACCAACGACCTAGGGTTTCAGGTTCAGTTTCTAGCTATTTTCAACTATTTTCTAATATTTTCCAGCGATCTGGAAATTCGTATTTCGTCCACCAGCTGCTAGGGTTTCTTTTGCAAATTAAGCCTTTCAGGTATTTTTTAGTACCTAAGCATTCGTGTTTTCAATTTGCAGCAATTCTTCTTTGTGCCTTGAAATCCATGTTCGAATTTCTTCCTGGGTTCAGGTTGTGTTGTCTTGAATTCTATGACATCTATCTACTTGTGTCATCTTCGTTTATTGTGCCTCGAAAAGCATGAAGCATGGCCTCTTTGACCAACATCATGTTGGACAACAATCAGAAGTTCAACAATCGCAACTACAACACATGGAAGCAGCGTATGATGAAGATATTTGAGTATCGATGTCTTAACCAGATTGTTTTGGGCACCAAAACACGACCTCTCACCATTGACAGGGATCAGGAGAGATTTGATGAGCAGAATCGAGAAGCCGTTATGCTCATAAAGTTATTAGTCACTGATGACCAGTTACCTCAGGTTCCTTCAGGTAAATCAACGAAGGAAATTTGGGATCTTCTGAAAGATTTTCATGAGACTTTCGACAAAAGTCGTGCGTTCTTTCTGAAGAACATGTTGTTTTCCATCATCATGGATGAGAATACACCTTTGCAAGCACACTTGACTAGGATCAAAGACATTCGAGATCAGCTCGAGGCTATTGGTCGAAAGATGGAGGAAGAAGATATGGTGGTGATCACTCTGAAGAGTTTACCACATCCGTATCAGCACTTTATTGAGACACTCAACATTACAACTACTAATGTACACCTAATGTTTCTAGATCTTTGCAAACAAACTTCTATAGCAAGATCGTTGGAAACAACAGTTTGGAACTAGTGCCACTTCATCCTCTCCAGTGCAGGCATTCCCTGCAAAGACATTTCAAAAGAATAAGGGCAAGCCTTCGTCCAACAAATCCTATACACACTTATGCTTGGTACATTGACTCTAGTGCTTCACACCATTTCACGCATCGTCAGGATTGGTTCATTCAGTACACGCCTTTCAAAGATTCAATTATCTTTGGACAAAGCGAAGAGTATACTGTTGTCGGCAAGGGCAACGTTCAAATTCAGTCCAGTGGGAGAAATTTGATATTTCTCAATGTATACTTTGTACCTGGCATGGACACAGACTACAGCCATTCAGGGACTTGAGGATCATGGTCTTTATAGACTTGTTGATTCTGGTGATTCTTAAGAACACGCTATGGCATCCACGAACACTTCTATCAGCAGTCTCTGGCATCAGCAATATGGGCACCTAAACATGCACTATCTCTCTCAATTATCAAGAGATGATCTCGTTGGTGGTCTACCTGCGATTTAGACTCAAACTCATGGAGTTTGTGAGGCTTGTCAGGTTGGAAAGCAACATCGGACTCCTTTCTCCAATGGCAACTCATGGCAGGCTTTAAGGGTTTTACAGTTGGTCCACGCTGATGTATGTGGTCCATTCACACGCCTTCCGTTACTGGATCCAAGAATTTTTTGCCTTTTGTTGATGATTTCAGCAAAAAGATGTGGGTGTATTTTTTGAAGCTTAAATCAGAGGTGTTCAGCATATTTCAGCAATTTCAGACCTTAGTGGAAAAAGAGTTTGGTTCTTCTATTATTACTCTTAGGTCTGATAATGGCGGGGGGGCGGGGGGTGGGGTGAATTTTGTTCAAAAGATTTCTCCACATTTTCTACTGCACATGGCATAAACCACCAATTCACCACACCTTACACCCCTCAGCAAAATGGTGTAGTCGAGCGTCGCAATCGCACCATTACTAAAATGGCACATTCTATGTTGGAGCATAGACATGTTCCTAAGAAGTTATGGGCTGAAGCAATGTATACTGTTGTTTATCTTCTAAACAGATCTCCTACTCATGTTGTGAAGAAGATGACTCCTGAAGAAGCCTAGTCTGGATGTAAGCCGAACATTAGTCACCTGAAGGTTTTTGGCTCCACCGCTCATGTTTGGATTCCTGATGCTCAGCGCACTAAGTTGGATTGCAAGAGCCAGAAACTCATGTTTACAGGTTATACTGAGAACCATAAGGCATACAGATTGATAGATGTAGACACTGATCATCTAATCTTCAGTTGTGATGTCGTGGTTGATGAGAATTGTGGGCTCTTCTATCAGTCTTCTCCTGTTTGTTCTGAGGTTCAACCTCAGAAAGATTCTGATTTGGGTGTTATCTTCCACTTGGTCCACATTATGGGAGGGATTCCACAGAGGTGCAGGCACCTCAGCAGCCGCTTCCACCACTGGTCCCTATTTAGTAAGATCTAGATGTTCTTCCAAATATGTCGGTTCTAGTTGATCCAGTAGAGGTTGTCCCTCTTGATTCCGATAATGGTTCATCTACTCTTTGGCCTAAATGGTGGGCTTCGACAATTGGTGCTCTTCATGATGATGAGTTACTAGAGGGTAGATTTGCTCGAAATAAGAGCAAATAGCAGAATACAGTGAATTTTGCTCTTATGGCCAACCTTCATAGCATTTCGGAGCCTCAAACATATACAGAGGCTAAAGGCTCACCTAAGTGGGAACAAGCTATGACAGCTGAACATCATAGTCTCATGCAGAATCACACTTGGGAGCTTTCAGATCTTCCGCATGGGAAGAAACCCATAGGCTGCAAATGGGTTAATAAGGTTAAGTATAAGGCTGATGGAACCCTTGATAAATACAAGGATAGGTTGGTAGCCAAAGGGTTTTCAAAGGGCAAGAGGGCATTGACTATGAGGAGACTTTTGCTTCTACAGCCAAAATGAGTACCATTTGGCTTGTCCTCTCGATAGCAGCTCAGTTGGATGGAAAGTCCATCAAATGGACGTAAAGAGTGCCTTCCTCAATGGTAATTTGCAGGAAGAAGTTTGCATGAAGCAACCTTCTGGTTTCAAGGTTGTTGGTAAAGAACACCAAGTATGCAAACTGGTAAAAGCACTCTACGGCCTTCAGCAGGCACCATGGGCTTGGTACATGAAGATTGGTCAATACCTTACTGATCATGGCCTTCAACGAAGTCCTTCTGACTCTAATCTGTAAGTCAATCGGACTGGTAATGATATCTTGTTCCTAGTTGTCTATGTTGATGACTTAATCATTACTGGCAATTCAAATCATTTGATTAAGGAGATCAAACATAATCTTTGTCAATCATTTGACATGATAGATTTGGGACTCCTCCATTATTGCCTCGGTATAGAGGTTTGGTAGTCTACTAGCAATACCTTCATTTCACAGTCGAAGTATGCCAAGAGCTTGTTAGACAAGTTCTGGATGACAGATTGCAAACCAGTATCTACACCTATGGAGAGAGGGTTGAAGTTATCAGCTTAGTTGGATTCACCCGTGCAAAACGAATCAGAATTCAAGCAACTTGTGGGCAGCCTCATCTATCTTGCTGCCACTAGACCTGACCTTAGCTTTGCAGTGAGTGACATCTCTCGCTTCATGCCAACCCCTAAAGCTAAACATTAGGTTGCATCGAAGCATGTGCTGAGATATGTGAAAGGCACTTCTGACCTTGGCATTGTATATGGGAGGTGCAAAGATCCAAAGCTGATTGGTTATACAAACTCAGATTGGGCAGGTTTTGTTGATGATAAAAAGTCTACTTCAGGGTATGTATTCAGTTTGGGTACAGGTGCAAGTACATGGACCAGCAAGAAGCAACAGGCAGTGGCTCTCTCCTCAACCGAAGCAAAATATCAAGGAGCTGTTAAAGCAGCTTGTGAGGCAGTTTGGCTTCGAAGGATGCTCTTGGACATGCAAATGTCTCAAGTAGGACCTTCCCCCTTATATTGCGACAATAAAGGGGTGTTGAAACTCGCCGTGTTGAAAGTCGCCAAGAATCCAGTCTTCCCTGAACGAACAAAGCATGTTGATCTTCATTGTCACTTCATCCGCCAGCTTGTCGAAGACAGATCCATAGCATTGCAATATGTTCCGACAGAGGATTAGATTGCGAATATTCTCACCAAGTCTTTGAGCCCGGATAAGTTTATCAAATTTAGGGGGCTTCTTGGTGTAGTTGATAGATCGACCATTAAGGGAGGGTATTAAAATAATATATTACCTATTAATGGTCACTATCCTTTGTAACTCTTAATTATTTTTTTGTAACTATTCGTATTGTATAGTTAACAGTTAGTTGACGGTTTGTCCTTTGTAACTCTTAGTTATTTGTTTGTAACTACTACTACTCCCTAATTTTTAGGGTTTGTAAATTCTCTAACAGCAAGGCTCTTCTATTAATATTATTATCTGATTATTTACCAAATTTACATTCTTATGGTCAGATTTAGCACAATGAGCTTTTAACAAGTTCAAGGAGGTAATGAACTCATGCCTTGTGTTAGTTACTCACGATTTCTCACTTCCTTTTGTATTAGAGTGTGATGCTTCAAGATAAAGGATTGGGGAAGTTTTGATGAAAAACGGACATCCCATAGCATTTGAGAGTTGGAAACTCAAAGAGATAGAAAAGGGATTCTCAATTTATGATAAGAAAATGTTGGCTATTATGAATGCCTCGGCCAAATTCAAGTTGCATTTACTTTGTGGAAAATTTGTGGTTAAAACTAACCACCATAGCTTGAAATTCTTCCTCAACTAGAGAGATTTGAATGATAGATAGCAAAAATAGGTGAGTACGCTTCATGCTTATGATTTCAATATAGAGTATGTTAAGGGAGAGAGCAATGTTCTAGCTAATGCCTTATCTTAAAAACCAACTTTATTCTATATATTTTATGTATATGTTGATTGGAGTGTCACTATAATAGCAAAGTATGCAGAGAATGCATTTGCAACTAATGTTCTTGCCCTTACTGATCCCCAATCAAAACTGGAAGAGCATCTATATGAACTTCATCACCAATCTGTTGAGAGTTTAGGGTAAGGATTGTATATTTGTAGTAATGGACAAACTCATTAAATATGCTCATTTATTTTATATATCTTCTACATTTAAGGCACCCCAAATGGTTGGTTTGTTTTCAAAGAGGTATAAGAACTCAAGAGTGACAAAGATAGCAAGTTCCTTAGTTTATTTCGGCAAGATCTCTTTCATTTGGCAGAAGCTGAGTTGACACCAACACTTGCTATCATCCCCAAATGGATAGGAAAATAGAGATTGTGAATAAATCAATTGAGTGATATTTGAGAAAATATGTAGCAAGGCAGCAAACATGGATTAAATGGCTATGTCAAAGGGAGTATTGCTACAATACTTCACATTATACGTCTGTTGGTATGACTCTAGTCAAGGCTTTATAGTTTATATGGATATAATACACTAACTCTCGTGGATTTGATTATCATAGACTATAGAGTGCCAAGGGCAAGAGACTCAATCAAGAAAAGCCAAGAAATTTTGGGGTAACTTGAGGAAAATCGCCAATGAGCACAAAATCAGCAAAAGATGAATGCAAATTGTCACCATATTGATAGGAATTTTGAGTTTGGAGATATGGTGTACTTGAGGTTGTCGCTGTATAGACAATCATCTCTCAAGAGAAGTTGAGCTGAGAAGCTCAAGCCTCACTTCGATAGGTCTTATAGAATCATACAGAGGATTGGAGAGGTTCCTTATGAGCTTGAGTTGCCAAAACATACCAAGATTCCCAATTTATTTCATGTTTTATGCCTCAATTGGGCATTTGGACCATAGTTGGAATACTCGGCATTTGGAAAAAACTCGGCAAGCCCAAAAAACTCGGCAAAAAACTCAGGAACCTTAAAAATTGCTTAAACTTCACTAAAAACGCATTTTTTTTGCAAAATTCAAAGATAAGATGCATCCAATGAGTCAATAAATGAGTACATAAAAGAAACAAGCTGAGTCTAGTTGTATTTGATTGATTTGAAAGCAAATTGGGTACAAAATGGCTTCCTCATGTGGAATGCGATGATGTTGATATTCTGAAACAAAATGAAAATAGCAAATTGTTTTTGTAAAAATGAAATTAAATACTACATTAATATATTTTACAAATTTACATCTTCCTCTTTCCCATGTCTAGTGAAAACTAGGGGAGAGGTAGAACTAGACGATATTATAGATGAAGACTTGTAGGCAAACTTGGAAACTTGGACTTAGAGAGTACCTAGAAAATCAAATGAATTCAATGGGAGTTTGAGGGCAATGCCCCCAATGGGGTCAAGGGGCAGTGCCCCTTGTGGGGGTCTAGTGGCAATGCCTCTAGCAGGGTCGACGGGTAGCCCCTCGTGGGGGTCTGGGGGCAACGCCCCCAACGAGGTCGAGGGGCAGCGCCCCTCGTGGGGGTCTGGGGGCAATGCCCCCAGCGGGGTCGAGGGGCAGGCCCCCAACGGGGTCGAGGGGTCAAAAAAAACTGCGAATTTTTCCAAGCGAGTACTTGCACCAAAAACTCATTTTGAAAAAAAACTCACGAGTTTTTGGCGAGTCTGCCATCTATGATTTGGACAACACATCACTCCTTTGACAAAGTTACCTCTTCTAAATGATGAAAGCAAGTAGATTTTGGTACTGGAAACCATCATCAACGCCAAAGAAAGGAAATTGAGGAACAGGAGCATAAAAAAAATTTGGTGTGTTGGAAGAGTCTCTCAGTTGAAGATGCTATATGGGAAAGTGTGGAGATGCTTGAGTATCCAAATTTACAATTGGTTGAAGCTAGGCAATTTTGAGAAAAGTAGACTCTCATGTCCCTTTTTCAAAATTAAATTCATTAGGAGAACCCATAGCTTGTTTATTTATTTCCCATAGGCCAAGGGATAAAATGCGAGAAATGATTAATAATAATATTTTAAGTTGGGCCCATTCACTTTATTTTATAAAGGGTAACTTAAATATTATTATTTTATTTTTAAAAATGTTATAAAACACGTTGGACGAAGTTTTAAAGAGGGAGAAGTAAATACAAATTGAGGAGCTCAAACAAAATTTATAAAAGGAAAATTGATCAAAGACATCATCCATTGTTGTTATAATCAAACCCTTTTTCTAGAGCTTGAGCATTTGTGTTCATCTTCTCATCTATAGAAAAAACCTTCAGTGTGCAGGAATTCGAGGGACCAAAAGCCTCTTGGTTTCTAATTGAAATTAGAGGACAAAAACCCTCTTATCCAAGAGAGGTGATTCCATCCATAGATCACATTGGTGTTGGATATTGTAAGTTTAATTCCAAATCTACAGTTCATTCCAATTGTCAGCTGATGGAAGAATACTTTTGAGGTTTAGCAAAGAAAATTGCTAGTTTCAAAGGATTCGTCACTGTACTGCTGCTGCACAACAGTTAGTATGCTGCCCTGTTGTCCCTAATCATCCATTGTACACATTTGAAGGTTGTCGTACCCTGCAGCACTGCTCCCTCTTGTTACCACAGGCCTTTCTGAAGCTGGTTGCCACCATATAGGCCTCATAAATCTTTTCTACATGTTGTTCAGTGCCCCAACAACCACTAATACTGTGAGTTGGTGGTTAAATGGTTTCCACAAGGAATTTTTCTGTCACATTTTGTGCATCAGCATTTTGTACTTTCTGATCAGCTGCAATAATTAATAAAATTCAAGGTGCAAGAGGGATTTAGATATTAAACACTGATATTGTATTGCTGATGTTTTGTATTTTTGGTTATGTTCTATTTTGCACAGAAAGGAAATACAAAAAATTGCATATTTCATTAAAAAAAACTAAAAAAGGGACATCATACATAAGGCCATTTTTCTCATATTGCAAGAAAAAACCATGAGAGTTGGAAGAGGTTATTGAAGCATATACTGGTTTGTGCAATTAAGATGGCAACAAAAGAAGAGAGTACGCATGGAGAAGAGGAATAAGATGAGTGAGAAAGAATTAGCTACAAAAGTTGATAGATATTGGAAGAAGCAAGTATCCAAGTATTGATGAATTCTTGTTGTTGATCATGTTAGAAAGGAAAATATTCAACTTGGAACTAGTATGCCAGTGATTATTTGGCCATGTTTCTCTCTAGAATTAAAAGCAAAAAAATCTTAAACCTCAATCACTTGTAAAAATCGTTTTTCTCTACAATGTAGGTTGCATAGATGTGAATTGGACAGTTGAGGATGATTTAATCATTTCTACAATTAAAAATTGTAATGTTGAGTCTAAAATAGGGGTCGAACTACTCCAACTCATCCCCATTTGAAGTTTCAAGGTGGAAAAGCAGCAGGAACATGATGCCAACTCCAACAAATTTTTAACACAAATCCTACATTAGCGCAACAAACTTTTGCTTCATCGTGCCTACCAGAAATTTAACACGTCATTTCAAATAGATATTCTATCATTGGCAACCCATATCACAATTGCAAAAATGAAGAGAATAAGCTCTTAAATTTTATCCAAATCTACAAAAGGAGAAATCAACTAAAACAAGTGCAAATGTCTTCAAGTGAGCCATTCACCTCTAAAAGTTTATAAAAGGAAAAAGCCAAAAAAAATCTACAACTTCAACAATGGAAAAGGAACAAATCATTACTCCAATTCATAAAAGCAATAACAAAGCAAATGTAATAGCTTTCCATGAGATCAACCTTGAGGGCAGCAACAAACCTCGGAAAAAGTAAAGTGTCAACATCCCACAAGAACCCACCTAAACTTCTTTGCTAGAAAATATCACTTATTGAACATCAAGTCTTCTTTTCTTTTGTTCCATCTTAAAATTGCTGCCTGGGCACTTAATTTGCTGACAAGAGACCTTTGTGTTGCTAAACTATTCAACGGATCCCACACCCACTATTTGTTGTTTTGCTCCTTAAAATGAAGCATCTGCATTTAACTACAGCGATATGCATCCCCTTCAAACTAATACAACTAATGGCAATCCTCCCACCTCAAGTCCCTTGTTTAATGAAACTAGTTGTACATTAGTCTTCAACCATAATCATTTGCTAACCTCAATCCCTCAACTAGAGTGAGTGGAAAGCATTTTTTCTTATTGCACATATTGCATTGGGTTTTACCCATACCAAAATGACCCCATTCACCCTTGTTGCTAGCACCATTCATAATGCCCCTAGTAGAACAAGTCGCTCAAGTCCACCAAACTTAAACAATTAATGCAAACCCTAGCTTCTTTTTATCACTAAGTTCTCAATGTGGGCAAGGTGAGAGCATATGAAGACTAGAAAGAGGACAATGAATTTAACCTAAGTTGCAGATTTTAGTACTGGTTCGGGTTTGGGTTCAAGGGTTCGTTTCGCAGGTTCGGCTAAAATTTTTTTTTTGGGTTGGGTTCATTTTGTGTTCGTACATACAAAAAACATGTAAAAATTAAAATATATATATATATATATATACTTGATTTTAAACAAATATACATATTTTAATATAATAATTATTAATATTTATAAGCCTTATACAATATTAATAAAATTTATATATAATAATAAAATTATTACGAAAATTAATAATATATATGATTCAAATGTAAGATAGAAAAGGGCTACCAATATATCTCAATGGCTGTGACTGGGAACAAGGTAATTATCTGCTGTTGCTAATATTAAATGAGTATTCTCACAGGTTGCGGTTGGGTATTTGACAGCAGCAAATATAATGCAGGCCCCACTCAATATTCATCAAATTTCAAATGAACCTCTGACTGAGAATTCACTGTTGGAACTTAAATATAATATAGCTGTGATTTTAGTTAATTCTTGTAGTAGACCCTTGCAGATGTAGGAGATATTTAGCAGACCAAAAGAATTGATATGGGACCCACCTCAGATGGTGCAGTCTGCAATGGAAAGATTAATTCCTTTAAAAATGCTGGGAACAATGAGTAGCATAAACCAGTGACCAATATAATTGATTCCCTTGAGTCTTTACAAACAAATTACCAAGAGTATGGTGACAAGGCAAACAAGGATCTTATGTGTCAGGGGTTGGTCCCTTAAAAAAAGCTGCAACTGTCTGTTTCAAACAGCAATATATTTTAAACCCCTGCAGCATCTATTTCATAGGGAGTTCCAGATCCTCAATGACCTACGGCTCCTTCACAGAATATGGCGCCAAGAATATTAATATAAATCACGCAGCAATTTATAAATAAAAAAATATCATATGGCTGGTTGTTGTCAGAAATTATTCCCCAAGAGGGAGACGGCAATCCTAAAACCACAGCAAACTTTATATAGGAAAGACTCATACGCAGCTCCCCTTATAGTTTGCAGGCCCCACAAGCTGAGCATAACTCTATTTTATTTGCTAAAAATGGGGTTCAGCAGCACTATTTTATGGAGTGAATAGCCTCCTTTAGGGAGTTTAGCCAAGTCATAGCATTTTCCTACTATGCACGGATTGCAGAAGGATTTCTTACAAAATAAATTCATTAAACAGCTCTTAAAATATATCAACTCCTTAACAAATAAAGTACGACCAACTAATATATTAACCATCAGTTTAAAATAATATTCTGATATCATTCACAATTGAAATAAATATAACTGTAAATATCAATCTGGAATAACCAACACAAATAATAATGATCTTTTATATCCAACTGAATACTGGAAAAATACCCAAACAATTGGAATAGCTGAAATTGAAAATCCATAAACCACTAAAATCTGGAATTTCTTTGAACTTTGGCATTGCTCCGAAAATCTTCAATATGTTCTTGAAAGGATCTTTCTGCACAGATGTAATCGCTGGATGGGATCGCCTCTGTGAAATAAGAGGATTTTTATCCCAATTCCAATCTAAAATCAAGAGGTTACCAAGAAAGCTTTCATCCTCTAGCCAAAAAATGAACACCAGATGCCCAATCTTCAAGAAAAGGGTTTTTGGCAACAACGAATAGATGCTTTTCCTAAAGCCCAACTCCTTTTATAATCACCTGTTTGCTATATTTAGCCTCCAAGAAGTCTCAAGAAATTTATTTTCCTTTTTAGTTTAATATTTCAAGTTGCCCACTTAAAAAAAACACTTTATAAAATCACTTTTAAGTACTTAATAATTTAATAATAAAATAGAAGTTACCTTTTTATTAAATTAAAGTTACTTTTTGGGCAACTTAAATAAAATTATTAAATTACTTCCTTATTTCAAAAAAAGGGACATGACATGAATACACTCTAATGTCTACAATTTAGCTATAAAGTGTGTGCTTGTGTTGTAATAGGTTAGTTTTAGAGTTGAAAGATATGCCTCCCTGCACCCCCAATACACATATCATCATACCAAGTATGGGCACAGGTAGAATACAGCCCAAACAAAAGTTAGGTATAAAATATGAATCATACTAGATACATGGAGGTATGACACCTTTCTCAACAGAAATGTATGCAAATAAATTTAGAAAAACATTCTCATTCTTGAAGGAGAATGAAGTCAGCAGAGTTCTAGCTTCTTGTACGCATCCCTTAGAAACAAAAACAATCAAAAACCCTAGCTGAAATTTTATTAATAATCCTCCTTGACTCACCATCAAATTCAAAAACTTAACAGCCACATATTTTTTCCATCCTTGGCCAAATTTGGTTGAATGACATCCATCACATAGGTTTTCTCTAGTTCTACCTCCAAATGTGGTAGAGATGCAACTTCTATCAAAACCTTTACCATTTTGATCTTTCCCCAACTCTATCCCAAGTTTTTCAGAGTTCACGTCGAATGGCATTTTAAGTTTGGAATAAGGCATGATTCAAGCCACTAGGATATAGAAGACCTAAATCAAAATCATGATATCAAGACAAAAGTAAAGTTTTGTATGTGTGCCTTGTGGCAACTGTTAGTGTAAATAGTGTCATTATCTACCTAGTTAGCTAATCACCTTTTTAGGATTGACCTTCAGTTTACTTAAGTTTCTTTTCCTTTTGTCTCACTTCATATGGTTGAGACATGTGTCCTCATTACTTGAGACACCTATTGCCACTTTCTAACCCAATTGTCAACTGAGCTCACAAGTGTCCCATTGTTGGAGGGGCAGTCAAAGTTTCACTCCTACCTTCTCACCTCCTCATCCTTGCCTCTATAAACAAGGCTTGATCATTGTATTATACACTTTTCATTTCATATTTGATAGTCATACTATTATGCATATTTTATTCACTTGTGGAAGTTGTTTCATGCTCTCTTTGATCTAGGCATTCTCCAACATGGTATCATAGCCATGAGAGCACGTTCCTTCCTACATAGAGGTGACTCTCGCACATAACCCTATCAACGGAGCATCACAGAGCCAAACAAACAACGTCAGTGTGTCCAAAAGGCTCAGGAAATGAAAAAATACCTTTCGTTTTGACAATTTTGGTAATTTTTCATTTTTTGCACTTTTTTGGCCTTTGTGCCCATTTTACAAAAAGTTGTAAAAATTCAAAAAAAAATTAGTAGAGGGCCAATCTGCCCTTTGCCTATCTACTCGTTAGGGTAGATTTTGCTTCTTGCAACTTTTTTTGGCCTATTTGGCCATTTCTTGCGAGGAATATTCTTGCAATTTCTTGGCCTATTCAGCCTATTTGCAATTGTTTGGCATGTTTGAGCTTGGTTTAGATTTCCACATTCAAGGATTTCAGCCTATTTGCTTTGGTTCAGTTTGCGGTTCGTGGAAGTTGTTTTGTATTCTTGTAGGACTTTTGCCTATTCGTTCCATTTGAGGATTTGCTTACTCTTCTCTGAGTTTGCAATGTCTTTGTCTGCATTCTTTTGTGGCGTTTGAGGCAGTTTTTAGCACGCAACCCCCTCATTCTCAGATCTCATTTTCAGATCTGATTTTTTTTTGGTGAAGGAGGCAAAGTTTTTGAGCCGCCAAGGAATAGAAGCCAAGTCAATTCACCAATAAGAAAGAGGCATTTGTGTTTTGATCTATCCCTTTAATGCAACAGGGAGCAAAGATTTACCTCCTCCATTTTCATCGACCTCCACATTGACAGCGCCCTCCATTTGCAATCCCCAGCGCCCTCCATAAACCCACTCAACCTGCACCCTCAACATGGCACCATTTTAGCCGCGAGAGCATGTGTGGAGATTGCAGTGCAGGTGATGCCCCTGACCAACCTTGTCGTCGATGCATTCGGTGCAGTAACTCTGTCATTTATCCTCTTGTTCATAGCTATTGGAATATGTCGCATTGCACGTGTTGTATTTTCAATACCAGATACGTAGAGAAAGAATTAGCCACCAGCTTCAATATTTTAACGTGCCATGGATCATTCGGATAAACCAGATTGTGTATGCAATTTTGTGGAGTGTGGGTGAAATCTTCTGTTTCCCATTGTTGGGGAGGAAAGTGTCAATGGTATGAAGGGTCGTGGTTATCTGCTCCAGCTTCTCTCTACGTCACACAAGGCGGCAATCACATCCACCAGTTTGACAGGCATCCCTCAACTCGTCCTCTTCAAATTGGCATGCCACTCCAACCTCACACACAATCAAAAAAGAAGTCATCTTTTAAAACGTCTCCCACTTGCTAGTCTTCACAAAAGTTGAACATTTGGCGGTTTCTATCATTGTCATTATTTTCATTAAGATGTTTGTTGTAATAGCTAGATACCATTATTATTTATTGTTCATTTTTTTTAAACTATTAAATTTAACTTAGTGGTTTGGATAAACCATTAAATGCTTGTAAAGGGGAGACACTTTTTCATTTTCGCCATAGTTCGTCAAAGGGGCTTTATTGTATCTGCATAATTTGAAAATGGGGGGTCTTTTTTCAATTATAAATAGTTGTTGGAAAAATGGTTCCAACGCCGACATTTTAGTGTAGAGACATTTTGGAAATTGTGTTGTTTAATATCAATTTTTAACCTAGTCAGCATTGTAAGAAAATTTCGACAGGGCATAACTTTCACCTCGCTTATCGAAATTGTGCAAACTTTTATTTATTTATTTCAAAATGTCGATGCAACAAAAGAATTCCAACACATAGTATTGCCTTACCTGATCCTTTAGTTCCAACACATGCAGAATCATCATCTAGTCTCACTCAGACATCTTGTGAGACATCATCATTAGGGGATGAACAATGTAGTCTGATGACTTGCATTGATATCTCATCTACCATATCACCTATTGCTACATCTGAATTTGATGTTGACTCATTCATGAGTTCTAGTGATTATTTGCATGAAGACTTTGCTATCATCATTCCAGATCCACCACATATTGACGCATATCTACCAAACATCACATGTTTGTAGAATCCCACCTTCCTGCTTTGGAAGACACCATTGAGGACATTCATCTTCTATTTGATGGTAGCTTCAATGAAGTTGCATCATCATTGCCATCTTTGGATATTGCTCTTGCCTCACCTACATCGGCTTCTATCGTGACAAATTGTCCATACATTCATGAGTTATCATCATCTGCAGTAGTATCAAATTCACATCGGTCCAGTTATCACCATACATCCATGGTCCATGTTTCAAAATCTTTTATGGTGCCTGATCCATCTTATCAGCAGCTGTTACACATTAGTATTGGCTCGGAGATCTTTGAGCATCATTCGAAGACATCATTGGCATCATTTCAGTCTTTGGATCATGTGCACCATTCAAAGACATTCACCTTACTTCTTGCATATTCCAATCTGGAATGGGAAGTCATCTCGCACACATTTGTGATGTTGTTTCTTCCTAAGGAGAGAAATGTTGTTGAGCGTTCGTGGATCATCTTCAACATCCAATTTTGAGCATCTACCATAACTACAGGCATCATTTTTGCAGGGAGGCTGCATGGTTTCTCTTCTATTATTAGTTTTGGGAGGAAGCATTTCCTCACATGGAATTCACTACTTCACATTTTTTGGGGAGATCATATAGGCCTTCTCTTTTTTCTCTCCTATGGGAGGAACATCCATTGTACTTTGTGCTAGAAGTAGTCCTTAGGGGGTCATCATGAGTACTCCATCTATCACTTTTCTTCTTCACTCGTACATTTCATTTCATTGCATTTCTCTTTTGGAGAGGGGTTTTTATTTCCCACTGGGTTTTTCTCCTTTACTCCACTTTATGAGATATTGTACATGAGTACCTAACATGGCCTAGTAGTCAGGACTCATCATTAGTGCATACATTATCTACCTAGTTAGCTAATCACCTTTCTAGGATTGACCTATTCACACCTAGCTTAAGTTTACATAGGTTTCTTCTGCTTTTGTCTCACTTCATATGGTTGAGACATATCCTCATGACTTGAGACACCTATTGACATTTGCTCACCCATTTGTCAAGTGAGCTCACAAGTGTCCCATCTTTGGAGGGGTAGTCAGAGTTTCACTCCTACCTTCTCACCTCCTCATCCTTGCCTATATAAGCAAGGCTTGGTCATTGTATTATGCACTCTTCATTTCATATTTGATAGACATACTATTGTGACATACTATTGTGCATATTTTATTCACTTGTGGATGTTGTTTCATGCTCTCTTTGATATTGGCATTCTCCAATAGCAACAATCACCATGTCCTTCATGAGATCTAAAGAAATCAAGCATTCAGATTCATCTAGAATTAATTAACAAAATACTATCAATTTTATTTTTTACATATATTTATTATTTATTACTAATAATTAAATTCTAGTAAGTTTATATTAAGGTATAAAATAATCATTTATAATATATATTTAATAATATATTATGCTTTAAATTTTTTAAGTTGTGTTTAGTTTATTTTAATATTTAGTTTTATAACTTGGATAAAAAAATTTAATTAAATTTTATTTAGGTAGTATAAGTTGTTAGGTTTTAATTCGATTCATTATTATTCTTCTCTTCTAGTTTATATGTGTGTTTAAAAATTGTAATAAATATTTATATAATTGTCATATAGAGCCATATCCATATTCACAAACATTGAAAAATAGTTCACTACCATATCCATGTCTGTAATGTCCTCATTTTAGCCTGACATTGTTTTTGAATGGTTTAGCCTATTCCTGGCCATCATAGGCTAATACAGATGGTTAGAGGGTCCTTCTTGGCAGAAATCACAGTGTTTTATCCTTCAAAGCTCAATGTGGGTTCAGGTTTGGCCTTTGTTTCACTCAGTTCTTCATACTTACTATTTCTACTAAGTCACCATTTCAGGGGAGTCAGGGTTACTAAATTTAGTAGGGCACCTGGACAAGACTCAGATGCAGTGTTGACCTCTTATTCAGTTGGATAGGCGAAATATTAAATATTTAATGAATAAATATCATTAAAGGTACTTTAATGATAATTAAATTATAAGGTTAAAAAGTGAACTTTATGTCCGATGAGGCCATGACCCTCAATTTAAATCACTTAAAGTACATTAACTTTATATTATTGGTGTAGGCGCCCAAATTGGAGATATTATAAAGTTTTTTTTATTAAAAACGTAAAGTGTATTTTAAAAGCAAATTAAATACAATTAAGAGATCGACTTCTTGAAGAGATTATAAAAGGGCATCAAAGGCATTCATTTTCATTATAATTTGGAGAATATAAAATTGTGTCTTTGGGAGTTCGTGCTCGGAGAGGAATCCAGCTAGGGTTTCTGCCTTTTTCAGCATTGGAGAACAAAAACTCTTCAGTGTTTGTGCAATTTTGAGGCTGTGAGAGATCAGCTGAACAATTGCCTGATTGTGGACTTTATCCAGAGGTTCAATCTATGCTGATTGGAGGAGAATCATCATAGGGTTTGAAGAATTTCATGATTCATCTATTGCAGACCTGAATTTCCATTGAGGCCACCATTATTAGTGCATAGCATGCTTTCAACCAGGCCGTACCATTGTTGTACCTGCTAGGCTGTACATTCAAGCTAAAGGCGTGTTTCTTCATTAGAGTCAAAACGCCATTCTTCTTGAGTTCCTTTCTCTGTCATTGCTAGCTCCTACATCATAGGAGGCATTGTGAGTGGATTTAGAGGTGGAGAAAGTGATTCTACAAGCAGGTCGTACACTTCACCAGTTGCTGCAATAAATTCCAGAACTTTACTAATTGTGCTATCTCATCATGTCACGAATGCAGAGTTCAAGATATAAGCATTGTAAATCTTTATATTCAGTAAATAATATTGCAGCTCCTTACTTTTCAATATAGTTCCAGTTGCTTCAGAATTTGTTAGTTTCTTGCATACATATTTCCTGCCTGGCATTATTTTGAGAAAATACAAAAATCAAATATTATTATAAAACACAAATAAATTTGCAAATTAAACCAAAATACAAAACAAACTTCATCAACATATCTATTTGCAAGGGTTAGAGACAGCAAGTCTCTTATAGTGGTATCATAGTAGAGTTCTTGCCATCCTGTGTAGTATTAGCTTTCATGAGCATAAATATTATATTTTATACTAAGGGAAGAGGAACAGGAAAGGAACATTGGGAAACACCCCAGGTTCCAAAGGGTAATACAGTTTCAGGCATTGTGATTTTCACAGGTCTAGCTCCAGTAGCAGTGAGGACAGTATTACGGGTCTTATGGCTGATAGAGAGGTTTTGAAAGAGAGGCCTAGGGACACAGGGAAGGAGTGTGCTCGGTCTGAGACTGAGTTTAGGAGGAGGCATAATAATATGATGGATATGATGTCTCAGCTTATGGGCACTATGAGACAGATTATTCCACAACAACATGTGTTTCAAATAGGAAAGACTAGCAGTACTGTAGGAGTAGAGCAGCCTCAGGAGACAGTTCAACAAAATTTCTCTTCTAGTGGTTTTGAGCATACGCCCGGACAACCTATTTCTATTTCTAGAGAGGTTCCCCGAGTCTAGCAGGTGAAGCAGCCAACTCCTCAGCCTTAGATTTAGTCACCTCGTGCTCTCTCAGCAGTGGATGTTACTAGACACTATGCTAAATATATGACACTTTCTCATGAGATTAGGCAAGCGTTGACTTTACATGAGTTTTTGGATGCTAAGAGACCGAGAGGGGGAGGTAGATTTGAGCATAGAGCGCCACAGGCACCCCCACCACCTAAGGCTAACAAGGATTTCCAGCATGCTGTCAACAAGGTTGTCTTGCCACATTTTGATGGCAATGACAAGTGTTCAGCTAGATCATGGGTGCAAAAGCTCGACAACTATTTATCGCTGAGACCTATGCATGAGGACGAGGCAATTAAATTTGCCACATTGCACCTGGATGGAGTGGCTCACGATTGGTGGCATCAGGGGATGACCACTTTGCAGCATAATCTTATCACCACCTCCCAGGAGTTCACAAATAGGTTGATCAAGCGCTTCGATAAGAAAGATCTGGAGTTGTACTTCAGAGAGTATGGAGCTTGCTGCTCCGATAAAACAATTTCCACCAAAAACAAACACCTTGCCTACTGAAGAGAGTCATCAACCAGTTGCAGAGACCAAGGAAAAGACAACAACCAAACTTGATGATGCAACTCGTGATGAATTAAGAAGGAAACAACTTTGTTATTGGTGCAAGGAGCCCTACAGCAAAGATGATGATTCCCTTATGAGACAAAGGGCAAAGCTAACCGCGTGATGTGGGTTTATTATGAGGATGATGAGTCTGAAATTTCAGACCAGCAAGCTGTTTTAGAGTATATTGAGGCTGGAAATGCCTCTACTGAGTTTGGGCCCGATGCCAATCTATCCCCATTGGCATTATCTACTAGTGCACAGGATGATTCATTCAGGTTCAAGGGATCAGTGGATAGATAGCGATGTATTGCCATGCTAGACACCAGAGCCACACATAACTTTATTGATGAGGGTTTTGTCAACAGGTGTAGACTCCAGACAAAAGACTTTGTTGGATTCAGAGTTACGGTGGTGGATGGTTATACCCTCACCTACACTAGACGGATTTGTAATCTCACCCTTATGTTGAATGGTTATGAGTTACAAGCTGACTTTTATGTGGTCAACATGGGTGGGACGGATATAGTGTTGGGTATGAGATGGCTCCAGGACATTGGTTTCTTCACCCTCAACTTGCCAAAAATGGAGATGAGATTTGAGTTATATGGCAAGAGATATGTGTTGAGGGGGATTACAGATGGAAGCTTGCCCTCTATCTCTCTTGTTAGTGAGAAGAGCAAGAGGGTAGAAGAGGAGTTTGTGCAGATTGGGCATGGTTTTATTCAGTACTCTAAGGGTTCAGAGGTAATTGATTGGGATCAGCCTAGAGGTATGGTTCAGTTTGTAACCAACCCTTTGTTTGAGGCAAATGCTACATCGTCACATGACAATCCGCTCATTGAGATTGATGCCGATCACTTTCTTGACCCTAGTCTCGAGATGAGCGTTGATCGCAGTGTTTGGGATCCTTCCAATGCATCGGGATTTCAAACAAGGCTCACAAAGGAGTTTTATGAGGTGTACACAGTGAGGAGTGCGTACAGTTTTAAATTTGATCCTCATGTACATTACCTATTTCAGATGCATAGCTCAGTGGCGCATATGCTAGATAGTTTGGATGACAATTTTTTTTGCGCAGAGATAGGAAGCAAATGTTGTCAGTCTTTTGAGTTGCTTCCTGTTGTGGCTCATACTCCTGCGACACTTGGATTGGTTCGACGAGTTTAGACAGTTGTTCTGGTGTTGGTGTTACAGGAGCTGATTGGTGATGACAGGGACATTACGCAGATCTTTCCTTGGTATCTTGGTCGGGGAGAGTTTTCTTTGCAGCTGAGATTGCTTAGGGACAATCAATTTCAGGGATGGTTTAGCCTATTCCTAGCCCTCGTAGGCCAATACAAATAGTTAGAGGGTCCTTCTTGGTAGTAATTAGAGTGTTTTCTCCTTCACAGCACAGTGTGGGTTAAGGTTTGGCCTTCGTTTGACTCAGCTCTTCACACTTACTATTTTTAGTAAGTCACCATTTCAAGGGAGTCAGGGTTACTACATTTAGTAAGGCACCTGGACAGGACTCAGATGCAATGTTGACCTCTTATTCAGTTGGATGGACGAAATATTAAATATTTGATGAATAATTATCATTAAAGTACATTAAATTATAAGTTTTAAAAGTGTACTTTATGACCGATGAGGCTATGACCCTAAATTTAAATCACTTAAAGTACATTAATTTTATATTATTGGTTTGGGTGCCCAAGTGGGAGATATTATAAAGTTTTTTATTAAAAACCTAAAGTGGATTTTAAAAGCAAATTAAATACAATTAAGAGGTCAACTTCTTGAAGAGATTATGAAAGGGCATCAAAGGCATTCATTTTCATTATCATTTGGAGAATATAAATTATGTCTTTGGGAGTTCGTGCTCGGAGAGGAATCCAGCTAGGGTTTCGGCATTTTTCAGCATTGGAGAACGAAAACTCTTCAGTGTTTGTGCAATTTTGAGGCTGTGAGAGATCAATTTAATTATTGCCTGATTGTCGACTTCATCCAGAGGTTCAATTTTGTTGGCGTTTAAATTAGCACCTCTGGAGTGCTGATTGTAAACGTTCAGCTATTTCAAATGTTTTGCAACACTTCTTCGTTATTTAAAGAGGAGAAGTCCCTCTCTGCTGGGAGCAATGCGTAGGGAAGGGAAATGTCTAACTAGGTTCCTATCTTTTTATGCTTCAGCGGCAGGACACAAGGGTGCACAAACACAATGCGCCGTAGCTAAGCTTTTCTCTGGTTTCTGCAGATCTTAACTACGACTAACTAGCTTTTATCTATCCAATACCTTCAAGATGAACAGAGCATGAGGGTAAAGGAGCGGGAATGGGATGGTTGGATCACTTGAATTCGCCGTCTCCAGAGGATATGACCGAGGCTCTGAACTCTCGGGTATACACCGGGATAAGGTTGGTACAAGCAAACACTCTGCACGGTAAACTAGATCCGAGATCTGCCAAGGAGGAGGGACTCCTATCCGAGGTATGAGCTTAAGAAATAGTTTACTAGAAACAACAAAATCACGATGCCTTGGCCAACGAGCTTGCTAAGGAGGAGGGACTCCTATCCGAAGTATAGCTTGGAAGTCAACACATTAAACAACATCAAACGACAACGTCAATAACAAATATCCAAGGAGGAGGGACTCCTATCCGAGGAGGGAAATGAGACAACGAGCTATTAAACACAGGACGTAGACATAACTCAAATAAGATGATCAAAATGCAAGCGCCTTCTGATATTCTTCTTCAATGCTTTATCAACGAACTACAAAAGTTGGGAAAGCAAAGGCACGAAATCATGCACAATTACAATCATCCAACGAACTCTCATCCAAGAGTGAACAAATATTCGCTTTCAAAGTGTTGGCAACAATGGCGCAGCAATTTTGCATAGCAAGTAAAGGTTAAACAAATAATGAGCCCAAGGCTCTTATTTATAGGACTCAAAGGAGTGGGCAACCCCAAAATCTCCTTGAGTTAACAATGAGTTCTTGCCAATCAATTAGCAAGATTTATTCCTAAAAAGGGGGAACAAGCAGTTAACTGGAAAACTACTTCAGTTAACTGAAAGTCAACAAAGAGTCAACTGGAAACTACTTCAGTTGACTGAAAGTAAACAAAAGGTAAACTTTAATGTAAAATATCCCTCCAAAATAGACATCCACATTTAGTGGAGATCTAAGATCCACAAATCATGGAAGCCAATTAGACATCCTTAATCAGTGGGATCTGACAATGCATGATTTAAGGAAAGTGGAGTTAAACTTGGAAAGAGACATCAAGTTAACTCCAACTACATTTAATGTCATCTTGAGTTGACTTGGAAAGAGGCATCAAGTCAACTCAAGTCTCATGAATGCCACTTGCAGGGTAGGACGTCCTTCCTAGGTGTCTGACACCTCATCATCACTTCCGGTCAATAGCTTCTTGATCTGTGTTGACTTCTTCCGTCTCCGGATATTCAATGCTTTGATGACACGACATCTCTTCTTGCGCAAGCTATTGCTCTTGGTAACTTTGGCGGCTTCGTGCTTGGAATGATCTCTTCGCAGCTGGCAAGTCAAGGTGCTTACTACCACGCGGGAGATGGTAATATTGGTCCTTTTGCTGCAAGATCAGTCTTTCTTACTTCTTCGTCCAGAGTAACTGCTGCAGGTCTCCACTGAGCGGGAGATGTATTCTTTTCAAAGATAAAGATCTGCAGACTGTTGGTGATGTCCGTTTGCTCTCCAGCAATGTGTGTAAGATCTGGTTGGAGAGTTGCTGGTGCAAGGTCTAGTTGTTCAATTGGAGTCAAGGACGCCAAATTGTCATTCTGCGAAGAAGAACTCGCGCTGTTGACTGTAACACGGACGTGTTCAGACAACTGAAAAACCTAAAAATAGCGCCCTGCCGAGAAATTTTCGGAAAAAATCTGGCACATGGGTTTTGTTCGTGCTTCAATGCTGAACAAACCAGTTCCTCAGAATTTGGATTCTGAGACGGAAAAACCCCCAAAAATAGGGGCAGCAAGTATGTTGATTTTCGGAAATTTGGCGAGATGGGTTCCTCTGGAAAATTATGCTGGATCTACCCAGTTGATCTGATCTGATGTAGCCTGCCACCTTTTTGAAATGTGCAAGAAAACCTAAGACAAGAAGAGAGGAAGTAGACAGAAGATGGATTGGAAGTTTTATCTGATTCTCTGAAAAATCTATCTCTGGGTCCAATCCTCAAAATAGTGATCCTTTTCTGCTTCAGATCTGCAAGAAAAATTGAAGAACGGATGAAAACCTCCTTCAGATCTATCAATGGCGTCCTTGAGAGCTTGTGGCTGTTTTTGATCTTTTATCCTGCAATGAAATAATGAAATGGGACGCCTTCACCTTGAATATGTATGTTTAAGCTTCAGATCCACAAATTTGGGGACCTAACACAAGCTCAAAAGGTGATTTGGGCTTGATCTAAAGTTGAAAAGGTGATTTCCACCAATCGTGGAGCGTTTTAGCCAACTTTAACTCAAAAGCTTTTGACTTTAGTCAACAAATGACCTTTGACTTCTTTTGGGCGTCCCTTTTGGCTTCTTGCAAGTTTTTTAAGTATTTTTCTCCTGAAAACCCTCTGTTTGATCTTGAATCTAGCGCTGTCTGTTGATCCTGAGATGTTGCGAACACATTCACTGCGGAGCTGGATCCAAACTGGAAAGAAGTGCCTGGGAGACTGTATGATAAAAAGTTGAGTTTAGGGCTCTAAAAGAATGGGCGCCTTTCCCAAGAAAAGGCGCTTTTGCTTATGCCTTAGTGATTTTTCAATCTTCGTTCTTCAGCTTTTTGAAATGACCTCTTGTGCCTTGATCTGGATTTCTCGTTGATCGGAGAGTCAGATGATTTCGCTTGATGTCTCATCAGGTACCCAGCTCTGCTTCGCCAAAAATGACTGTCTTCAGAAAACCTGGATTTCAGTTTAGGGTTCCTTTATCCAAGGGCGCCCCTCCTTGAAAAGGGCGCTTTTGCCTTTTAGCCTGATTATTTCCATCTGACAAGTTGCCTACTTTGATCCAGATTATCCGTTGACTGCTCTGTCAGGTATTGATGCTTGCAGTTGCGTTTCCGAGATCTACTTGGGTTGAGAAAGATATCCTGGGAAGCCTTTTGTCATTTTATCGGCCTCTGGAGGTCAAGAAAGAAGGCGCCTTTCTTTTGGAAAGCTCTTTTTCCTTCGAACTTTGCCCTGTGGTTTCACAATTCCTCAAACGCCTCTTTTGCTTGCCAGGTTGCTAGTGATCTATTCATCGGATGATCTCGATGTTTGTTTTCATTGTCGAAGCCAGCACTCAAACGTCAAGAATGATGCTGGATGATCATACTGACTACATTTGACCCTCAAAGATCGCCGCGAAAAGGCTCTTTTCAGCATGTGAACTCGTAACGCTTCCGAGTTAGTCAAATTTTGACCTTTTTCACTTTCAAACTCCTCCGTCGAAGATCACCATTTCTTCATGTCTCACGTTCATCGTGTATGGATGTTTGGGAAAAATGACTAAGGCATTTGACTGCATAGCCTCCTCTTGGTAGCAAGGCGTGCATTCTCCAGACTTAGTCAATTTTCAGCATTTTTCATTTTTTGAAAATCCCAGACTTAGTCAATTCTCAGCATTTTTCATTTTGAAAATCCCCTTCATCAAACAGCATCATTTTTGACCTTTTCTGCCATGGTTGTATCGTTGAAGGTTTTGAAGCTTAGCTTTCAGCACCTGGTACTGGCCAATCTGCCATTAATGGCTACGGAGCTCCTAACTTCGTTCCTGAAAAAGAGAAATAGACCCACCAGAGTAAAACGTGTCTTTTGATGATTCTGACTTGACCAATGTGATCGTGAAGCCTTTTAAGCCTATCAAAATCATTTTCGGTCATTTCTGGGAAGGTCCTATTTTCGGGGGATTTCCCTGAAAATAGGGGAAAAACCCTAATTTTCAAAATTTCAGAATTTTGCACGTGTGTTCCTTGACAGAAGCCCACCAAGATTCTATGATTGAATTGACCTAAAACAGACCTTTCATGGCATTTTAACAAGATTTAGCTCAATTTACACAAAATGCCAAAAAACTTATTTGGGGTACAACAAATTTGTGCTTATTGGAGGAGAATCATCATAGGGTTTGAAGAATTTCATGATTCATCTATTGCAGACCTGAATTTCCATTGAGGCCGCCATTATCAGTGGATAGCATGCTTTCAGCCAGGCCATACCATTGCTGTACCTGCTAGGCCGTACATTCAAGCTAAAGGCATGTTTCTTCCTTGGAGTCAAAACGCCATTCTTCTTGAGTTCCTTTCTCTGTCATTGCTGGCACCTACATCACAGGAGGCATTGTGCGTGGATTTTGAGGTGGAGAAAGTGATTCTACAGGCAGGCCATACACTTCACCAGTTGCTGCAATAAATTCCAGAACTTTGCTAATTTTACTATCTCATCATTTCGGGTATGCAAAGTTAAAGATATAAGCATTGTAAATCTTTATATTCAGTAAATACTATTGTAGCTCCTTTTTTTTCAATATAGTTCCAGTTGCTTCAGAATTTGTTAGTTTCTTGCATACATATTTCCTGCCTGGCACTATTTTGAGAAAATACAAAAATCAGATATTATTATAAAAACACAAATAAACTTGCAAATTAAACCAAAACACAAAACAAACTTCATCAATATATCTGTTTGCAAGGGTTAGAGACAGCAGGTCTCTTACAATGTCCATGCAACTATATTTAGTTTATTCATAGTCATAAAAGATTCAAAATATTTTGTTATGCATGTGAATTATAAGTTTTATTCTTATACCCAAAGCCAAAATGTAAAAACAGATGTGGCAGTTTAGTTTATTTTCAATTACATGTTGAAACACCAAGGAAAACTTTCAACTTGTGAAATATATGAGCTTTGTTCATAATGTTAGAGTGTTGTAGTTAAGTTTTTTATTTGATAGGGAACTTCCACTTCTAATTTGAGGAAAAAAATTGTTCTATTTTCTATTGTCCTACAAAGAACAAATTAAAATGTTAACACATTAGATGGTATAAACTATAAACAACTCTCTTCATCTGTTGCTAACAACGACGGATTTGAAGCAAGTTGAAGAGAAAGTTTTGAAAAAAATGTGTCACTCTATTGATTTCCTACCTTCAAGAACAAAAAGACCATTTCCAAATCCTATAGGATTTCATGAGCCAGCAATATGAATGGTTCAATCTGCTGAGGAATATTTTATAGGCCTTGAAAGAAAAAAGGAAGCAATAGAGGAAATAATCACAATTGAAAAATAAAAGGAGAGAATTGGCTGAAACAATGGAACATAAGAGGAAGCATACTGCTACATGTTTCTCAAACAATACAATGGCCTTTCCCTCATGGAAAACCCTTTTAGGAGTGATGCTTTGAACAAGACTGAGTACCAGTACTATTTGAATGTGGCACGAGCTAGAAATGAGGCAATCAATTGAGGATGTTAATCCCCAAACGAGCACCGATATGCTCATCCTCACACTATCTAAGGAAATGTGTTGATCTTTCTTTTTCTTCGGCTGAAAAAATGCTTTTGAAGAAACTACTGCTATGGAAATCTATGGTCTCATATCTATGATGTTCTTCCAATTGTATTGCCTTCTAGTATAACTATTTTCCTGCAATATCCATTGTTTTCTTTTTGCATTATATAATGTAAAAATGTTATGTGACCATTGATACTTTTGGACAAAAATCTGTCAAGGTAGTGAAAACTTGCATTTCTATTTGTAAATTGTAATTATTGTTTTCTTGGGATTCACAATTAGAAACTTTATCTTTATAGGTAACAAATATTGGATTTGATTAATCCTAACTCAGAATGGCAAGCTGGTACAAAAGGTGTCACTTGTTGAGGAAGACTTTGATATCTTTATGATCGTTGATGTACTTGATGAAGAGTATTTGATTCAAGTTAGGAGTGAGCATAATGTTGAAGCTTCATCATCAGGAACTACAGTCCTTTTTGGAGGGTGGGTACGTTTGGGTACGTTTGTACATAAAACATATAAAAATCATAGATATAGACATATTTGCAGCCTAAAAAGTAAAAACAAGAATTAAATTTAGAATACCACATATCATGCATATGCTAAACAGAACTTAGAACTACCATAAATATAACAAATCTGAAATACAATTATACTAAATTAATTTGATATCAATTTTTCAAAACTTGAATGTTACGATAGGTATATAATTATATTGAATTCACTGTTCATTGGTTCAACACTTAAAACAAAATAATACAATTAACAGTAGGCATCATATGGATCATCAGGTTGATTAAGATCAACATCATCATTGACATTAGATAATGTAGGTAAAAAGTTGAAAAAAACTTTGAAATCTGCATTGAGACTTTCGGAATCGGTCAAACACGCCACGTCGACCGGAAAAACATCGAGATTCGTCTATTTTTTAAAATACGTTTCATGAGTAAAAAATGCAATACCCTGGTCGATTCCACAAGGTTTTTACACATATCCGATTCAGATACGTACCAGTACCCGGAATTGGCAGGGCATAGGGGCGATTCCGGTAACTTAGCCAATAACAATACTGGTCGGCAATAGCACCAATACCAATCAATATATTGGGTAGGTAGTGGTGTTGGCAGTCGAGCATGTTAATAATCCTCAACCTTGGGCTCTTCTTTCATATCTAATATGAACTAAACAAAAAGCAGACAGACACCTACCCTCATACATTATAAATATGATTTGAATATGCACTATACTATCTATGACATAGCATATACACTACAAGCATATGCAAGTATTTCCCATAATGTACATCAAAATTCAAGCAAAATAAGGAATTCATGAGACATGGCACCTTTGTTCTATGGTCCACAAGCTTTCTGAAGAATGTATTAAGAGGGAGTGATGAGGTACCTTTGAAATGCACTACCATCTTTCACACATATTTTATCTGAAAATCCATCAATAACAGAACTAACAAGATTCGGGTCTGCTGTCTCCACTTCGGCTAAAGTTTCTTCCAACAAATGCAACCTCTGTTCATTGATGGCAGTTAAGTAACTGAAAGTTAACCACAAAATATTTATACTCTAAAACAAACCAATGTATCCAATATATTGAGTATTAACTACAAGCAAAGAAAACAAAAGAAGACCTAAGGCATATTCTTTAATTGTGATGCTAATAAGGATCAGTGAGGCTTTCAATTTCTCATAATCACATCAACAGTCTTCCCATCTCCACAAGTAGATAAGATATTATTTCAGTCTGGTAACGGTACTACAGAGAAGATTTCCTGCTCTCTTAGAAAATATTAAGCATAAAATCCTACTTATTGTCTTGGGAGATGGTATTTGTTGTCTTTATGTGGTAAACTAGGGTTGTAACATAGAAATAAAGATAAGATTGAAGGTACAGAAGTCAAAAAACATATGGTAGTCCTTTAACTAAAAAGCATAAAACTGTAATTTATTTTCCATGGTTTTGCAGCAATGCAGAGTGTCAACCTGCCTAAAAATTCCTTTTTGCAGAATTGCCATTTCATATTATCTGGTGAAGAAGACAGTCAGTAGCTGTAATGTTTTAAAGTTACTTCCATCTGTTCTCAGAACTTTATTCTCTGATAACTGTAGGTGGGAATAAGATAGGAGTGTTAGGATTAAAGCATTACTTAGGAAGTTAGGAAAAAACCACTTATGGTGTAATGTCTCCATTTTCGAGAGCATCAGAGTTTGGAAGATTAGCCTATCATTTGACCCTCGTACGCTAGTGTTGTGGATTAGAGGGTCCAATTTGGACGTTAATGAGTTCTTCAGGTGCCAGTTAACAGTGTTTTCCTCTCCAGATCGTTGGTATATTCTGAGGCTAAGTTATTCAGGGGATTCTGGCTTCATTTGTATTTACTTACTATTTATAGTAAGTCAGTGTGTTGATAGAGGCCAACCTTACAATTTTTAGTAAGGCATCTAGTTGGACAGAGGGAACAGTGGGTAAGCCTGTGGCAAAGTTAGAATTGATGAATGACGTTTATTTATGGAGTTTTAATTATTATTAAAGTAAAGTTTTAATAATAATTAAAAGAGCACATCATTAAATATTATTTGACTTTATTATAAAAGGTTATTTAATGAGATGTATTAAAGTCAATTATTAAAGTGCATTTATAATGTGTTGGGCGCCCACTTTAATGAGAAGATATAAAGTACAAAAAGCAAATATATTTTAATGATATTAAATGATTAAAATGCCTCTTGGAGAAATCGACCTAATTGTGGAGAGTATTTAAGGCATCAAAAAGCAAATGAAAATCATTCTTTGATCATTCGACACTTGTCTATTTTGAAAAAACTTTGGCTTTGGAGAAGAAACCTAGGGTTTTGCTGTAACTTCAATCTTGGAGAACGTAGCCTCTCTTCGATTGTGCTACCTACAGGTGAGAAGATCACCCAGGGGTTGCAGGTTATTGGTGGCTTCACACGGAGGTCACATCTGAGCATCATTGGAGGAATTTTCTTAAGTTTTCACAAGGGTTTCATTGAAAAATCTGAGAGACATTCATGGCTGTGATTATTTACTGCTGTTACAGTCTTGCTGAGCGGTACAAATGCCCTAGATCAGACTGTGCCAACTGATTATCATCAGCCATTCAGTCCTTATTGCTGAGGCGTGTTCTCTTGACGCTGAAATGCCTGACTTCTCAGCTCATTATCTCTTCCCTTGTGGGCGGCTAGGTGATAGTGAGTTGCTGTTATGGTTTATGAGGTGGAGAAGGCATCATATATGCTAGGCGTGGGATTTTACAAGGGTTCCATTGCTGCTGATAAACAATTCCAGACCTGCTGATGATGAGTTTCAGACCTGCACTAACCCACAGGTATGAATTTATGGATTATGTATTGCAAAGAATAACTATGTAGTAAATATGTGGAGTTTGTAAAAGGGAAGGAAACTGATTTAAATATAAATTGTATTTGCAAGACATAGCAATCTAATTGTGTTATTCGAGCATTTCATTCCAACCATCCTTTCATTGCTTTGTATATGATTATATGCACTCCTATCTATGTTCTTGGCTATATATATTTCCCGTTGAAAAATCAAAACAAGCAAATAAACTTGAAGAACAAACAAATTTATTAAGGCAGAAATCTTAGTGCAAGTGTCCACCTGGGGTGGGACATTACATATGGTTGATTCTTTTCTTATGAAGCCAATTTCTGCTGAGTTCCAGGAATTCAGGATTTTGATACGATGGGATGCATAACAGCGAAGCTTTATCATTCACTCACTACTGTCATAAGTCCCCTGCAGAAGCCAATTTCTGAAGATCAACCAAGTGCTTTCAAGATTGTCTTCAACAGAGAGGACACAAGGACTATGGGATTGAACATAGGAAAAAATAAAATCTTATCACACCAATTTCTGAGCTGCTATGACTTCATATTGGTACCTACTGCCAGTAATTTAGTTTAGGTATCAGACATTTATTATCTTGTTCAACTGAATTCATATTTGGGAACAAGCACATCTAGCTAGACGAGATTTTATTTTTAAGTTGTTCAAGCTTCTAGAAGGGGCATCTACAAGCAATACATCCAAGTCACCCAGACCTCCCCTTCCTATGCCACTCAGCCTGAAGCTTGCTTTTCACACTAATCATCTTTTACCTGGTCTCATCCGCAATCGATCTGTTCGATAGAAAAACATTCTATATTATTAACCAGAAAAGATTACAATAAAAAGTAAAAGGAGGTTAACAGTAGATATTAAATATCTACCTACTAGATACTATAGAAACAATATATCAAGCAAAACTAAACTTACATTAACACATTGACCATTAATAACAAGAGAATATAATAATATATTATTCTAACACCCTCCCTTAATGGTCAATCTATCAACAACACGAGGTTGCCCCCACGAATTTGACAAACTTATCCGGGCTCAGAGACTTGGTGAGAATATCTACAGTCTAATCCGCTATTGGAACATACTGCAGCTGAACTGATCCGTCTTCTACCAGCTTGCGGATGTAATGACAATGAAGCTCGACATGCTTGGTACGTTCATGGAAGACTGGATTTTTGGCCAGTTTGAGCACCCCTTGATTATCAGTGTACAAGGGACAAGGTCCTACTTGAGACATGTGCATGTCAGAAAGCATCCTGCGGAGCCAAACTACCTCACATGCTGCCTTAACAGTTCCTCGATATTTTGCTTCAGTCGAGGAAAGAGCCACTGCTTGTTGCTTCTTGCTGGTCCATGTTACAGCACCCGTACCCAAACTGAATACATACCCAAAAGTAGATTTTTTGTCATCCACTGAACTTGCCCAATCTGAGTCTATGTAACCAATCAGCTTTGGATCCTTGCATCTGCCATAGAGAATGCCATAATCTGAAGTGCCCTTAACATATCTCAGCACGCGCTTCGCTACAATCCAATGATCAACTTTTGGAGCTATCATGAAGCGAGAAATGTAGCTCACTGCAAAACTGATGTCAGGTCTAGCGGCAATGAGGTAGATGAGACTGCCCACTAGTTGCCTGAATGTCGTTTCATCGACTAGAGGTGAATCAGAGTGGGCTGACAACTTCAGCCCCTTCTCCATAGGTGTGGAGGCAAGTTTGCAGTCCTGCATCCGAAATTTGTCAAGCAGACTTCGAGCATACTTAGACTGAGAGAGAAAAATACTATTAGTTGTCTACCAAACCTCAATACCCAAACAGTAATGGAGAAGCCCCAAATCTGTCATGTCAAAAGCCTGACACAAGTCCTGTTTGATTGCTGCAATGAAATGTGTTGCACTGCCAGTAATGATCAAATCGTCAACATAGACAACAAGAAAGAGAATAGCATCACCAGAGTGCTTGACATACAGATTACTGTCAGAAGGGCCGCAATGAAAACCATGATCAACCAAGTACTGATAAATCTTTATGTACCATGCACGAGGAGCCTATTTCAGTCCATAGAGCGCTTTCAGGAGTCTACATACCTAATGTTCTTTTCCGGAAACCTTGAAACCAGAAGGCTGCGTCATGTAGACTTCTTCCTGCAACTCACCATTGAGAAAGGCACTCTTGACATCCATCTAATGAACTGTCTAACCAAATTGGGTTGTAATAGCTTGAAGAAGACGAATTGTGCTCATCTTGGTAGTAAGAGAAAAAGTCTCCTAGTAATCAATGCTCTCCCACTGTGTGAATCCCCGAGCAACTAATTTGGCCTTGTATTTTATCCAGAGTACCATTTGCATGATATTTGACCTTATAAACCCATTTGTAGATAATAGGTTTCTTCCCAAGAGGAAGATTAGAAAGAACACAAGTGTGATTCTTCAGAAGACTATGATATTCTATCTGCATAGCCTTTTCCCACTCTAGAATTCCTTTAGCCTCTGAATATGTATAAGGCTCATAGATGCTGTGGATGTTGGCCATAAGAGTAAAATTGACTGTGTTGGGCTGCTTTCTCTTTCTACGAACTAATCTGCCCTCAATGAGTTCATCATCATGAAGATCGCCGATAGTCTTGGCCCACCACTTAAGCCAACGAGTAGAAGTACCAACATCTGGAATAGGAGAAACAGCATCACCTAGGATATCTGGAACAAAGTCATCTGAATGTGAGTCCTGAGGAAAATCAGGTGGTTCTAGAGCATGACTGGTAGACTCCTCATCTTCAGAGTTAGAGTACTTTGAAGCCCTCCCATCAGGGGAACCAAGAGGAAGACGAACACCCTCATCAGGGACCTTCATAGGCTTATCCACAAGACTGGTAGTAGGGACAAATGGACCAGTAGTCTCATCAATCACAACATCACGGCTAAATATGAGATGATTTGTCTCCACATCAATTATCCAGTATGCCTTGTGATTGTCGCTATAACCAGTAAACATAAGTGTCTAGCTCTTGGAGTCCAACTTGGCACGTTTGGCTTCTAGAATCCATACATGAGCTGTAGAACCGAAGACTTTCAGATCGCCCACCTTAGGCTTATGCCCTAACCAGGCTTCTTCTGGAGTCATCTTCTTAACGGCCTGTGTAGGTGACCGATTCAGGAGGTAGACTGCAGTATAAACTACTTCAGCCCAATATTTCTTAGGTGCATTTTTGTACTCCAACATAGAACAAGCCATTTCAGTAATGGTGTGATTCCTACGTTCAACGACACCATTCTACTGAGGAGTGTATGGTGTGGTAAGTTGGCGCTTAATGCCGTGTGAAGCACAAAAAGTAGAGAAGTCAACTAAACAAAACTCCCCCCCATTATCTGACCTTAGAGTGACAATTTGAGAACCTGATTCTTTCCAAACTAAGGCATTAAATTGCTGAAATGTACTGAACACATCTGATTTATGTTTCAAGAAATACACCCACATTTTTCGACTGAAATCATCCACAAATAATAAAAACTACTTGGACCCAGTAACAGATGTAGTGTTCATTGGTCCACATACATCAGCGTGAACCAATTGAAGTACCTTGGAGGCTCGCCAAGAATCACCATCCGAGAATGGTGTCTAATGTTGCTTCCCAGCTTGACAGGCTCCACAAACTCCATGATTTTGAGTTTGGATCTCAGGTAGACCAACAACCAAACCCTCCCGAGACAATTGAGAGAGGTAGTGCACATTCAAGTGCCCATAACGTTGATGCCAAAGTTTGATGATGGTTGTACTCCTAGCAGCCAGAGCATGCCCCTAAGAATCACCAGAATCAGCAAGTCTATACAAACTGTGATCCTCAAGTCCCATAGTGATGGTAGTACGAGTCTCCCTATCAATGATGTTGCAGGTGGACGAACTAAAAACAACATCCAACTGGGGAGAATGCCTCATGATCTGATTGACTAAGAGAAGGTTATGTTCCATGCATGGAACATAGTAGACATCGAGAAAGAGTAAATTTCTTCCTCCTGAGTGAATCTGGACAGTGCCCTTACCAGCAACTGTGTACTCTTCGCCTCCTCCAAAAATGACTGAATCAGAGAATGGTTCGAATTTTGTGAACCAATCCCGACGATGAGTAAAATGTCGCGATGCCCCGGAATCAATATACCAAGCAGAAGAGTGTACTAAATTTGTTGTTCTCTTGGCCATAAATGCATAGAATGCAGACTCTTTCTGCTCAGTGTGCTCAGCGACATGTGCCTTTTGTTGACATCCTCCCTGCTTCTTTTGTTCAGAAGCCAAACGAATGCGACAATCAGCCTTCATGTGACCGTATTTATGGCAATAATTGCACTGAACGTTCTTCTTCTTCTTGCTGTCTTGAGAAGAACCAAAGCCTTTCGGCTGAGAAGATTGAGCCTTCCCTTTGTTCTTAGTAGAAGCTTTGGCAGAGAACGCTTGCTCTGTGGAGGTCGAGCTGGTACTGCTTCCAAACTGTTGTCTCCAGCGATCCTGCTACAAGAGCTTGTTGCAAAGATCTTCAAATTTGAGATCAACATTGGTGGAGGTGATATTCAGCGTCTCGATAAAATGCTCATACGAACATGGGAGACTCTTCAGAGTAATGACCACCATATCTTCTTCCTCCATTTTTCGACCAATCGCCTCCAACTGATCACGAATGTCCTTAATCTTCGTCAGATGTTGCTGTAAGGACATTTTCTTGTCCATCATGATGGAAAAAAGCATGTTCTTGAGAAAGAACGCTCTGCTCTTGTCGGAGGTTCCATGAAGGGCCTTCAAATGATCCCAAATTTCCATAGCAGTTTTTCCAGACGGTACCAGAGGTAGCTGCTCATTTGTGACGGAGAGTTTGATGAGCATGACGGCTTCTAGGTTGCGTTCATCCCATTTGTCCTAATCCTTTCCGGCTACAGCGGGACAGGTTGAGTTCCCCAAAACGACCTGATCGAGACACCGATATTCAAAGATCGTAAGCATGCACTGCTTCCAGGTGTTGTAATTCTTCCCGTTGAACTTCTGACTGCTTTCGAGCATTATATTTGTCAGAGATGCCATCCAGTACCTCGCGGTCAAACTGGTGACAACAAAAAAATGCACAGAAAACAGAAAAAAGTTCTGCAAGACAAATTCCAAGGCAAAGACCAAAACCCTAGCACGGATTTCGAGGTGTTACTGAAAACCCAAAAAATATTAATAAAAACCCAAAAGGATTTAGGAATACCCAAAAAAATTGAAAGCACAAATTTCGAGGCATGGAAAACGAGGTACCCAGAAAAATCTAACGACAACCCAGTTGAGATCTCGAAAAACCCAGAAGGAATCTGCAATCAAAATAATTTTTCGACTTGAACAGGAGGGTCAAAACCCTAGACAAAAAAACGCAGAAAACCTAGCCACCATTAAAAACTCAAAAAATTGCAGAAACCAGCTAGAAATCGCGGGCAGAGTATTCTGAAATAAAATGCACCTTTAAAAACCCTAATAAACGACCTCAACCACAGAGTCTCCAAAAAAAAAAGTCTTCCAGAATGAAGACAAATAGCGGCCTCAAACAGCAGAAAAATGTGTCCTTAAAAAAACGTGAAAAACGTGATTTCACAGAAAATGGTACAAAAAAATCATGTTTCTCAAGAGGCAATGCTGGAACAAAAAGATGTGAGCTTCTCCAGAGAAAACATAGTTGAAGTAATGACAAAAACACGATTTATCTTGACTGCAAACAGGTTTTTTTATGGTTGCGCCCAGAAAGTATGAAAAACGCAGCCTTAACAAAGGCGCACGGCTAGAGAAGAACACAAATCGAGCACCAGATGCAGAAACCAAGGTCGCGCGCGTCGAACAAAGACTAAGAACTCCATTGGCAGAAAACAACTGCGATCAACACAGAAAAGAGAGCATGAAAAACGCCTTCAGGAGAGAAACGCATGCCAAGACTCAAAAAATCGCATCCAGAACACGCCCAACAGAAAACGCGACTTAGGGATTGGCGGCTAGGGTTTTTTTTTTTCCTTACTGGATTTGATACCATGTTCGGTAGAAAAACATTCTATATTATTAACCAGAAAAGATTACAATATAAAGTAAAAGGAGGTTAACAATAAATATTAAATATCTACCTACCAGATACTGTAGAAACAGTATATCAAGCAAAACTAAACTTACATTAACACATTGACCATTAATAACAAGAGAATATAATAATATATTATTCTAACATGATCTTGGAAGAACTCGCAGGTTCAATCTGAGAACATCCTATTATGTTGAATCTTTTACATAACTCAAATGAGAACCCAAGACCTCCTTTTATAGAGTTTGAGCGAAAAAAAGAGTAATTCAAAATTCAAAATTATTCATTTTCCCTCAAATGTCTTTCTTGACAATTTTAAAAATAAACTTAAGTCCCCCTTCCCTTCCCTAGGCGTCAACTTCAGGGTACATAACATAACTTTATAAAACTATAACACTAAAGTGAAATAATATAACATTAACATTAGAACTTTAGTGTGTAATTTAAATACTCCTATCCCAGTTGCCGAAAGCGCCACCCAGGCTTCAGAACCCGAAACTGAACATGCCAAGATGTAATTGAAGCCGAGGGACAATAATAATTGCCAACCCCGAAGATTACTAAAAATAGGCGTGCTCTCCAAGAAGTTTGGAGAACAGCCCAAGAGGCCAAAAACACTTCTAAAAGTGTCACTTCAATCCACATCACTACTTGAGCTCAATCCCGCCATTAGATGCCAAAGAAAACCGAAACTAAGCTCTCCAAGATCTTTGGAGTCCATTATTACTACCAATTAGCCTACGGGAACTCAAAGAATAGGCTAACGGTCACCATGTTGATTAGGCTTTGACAAGGAGACATTACATTTCCTCACTATCTCAAACATCATCAGTCACATGGCTTGAGGTTTCCCTTAAGCCAAATGAGGGTGTGTTCCCATCAATTATAGGTCAAGATGGACCACCATATTCCTAGACATGACCAAATCTATCATCTTTTCTCCCTCCAAGAGGTAAAGATAGAGGAGTATTTCATTTTTAGATGCCCCATTTCCAATGAGATCCAGGGAAGATATGTAATGTCTCCTATCCTAAGTATGAGGATGTCTAAGTCACTTTCCAGCCTTGCACAAGATTTTGGATTTTCTCATATTGTCATATCTTTCTACCATTTTCTACTTCCCCACTAGTATCATAGATCCCAAAACCCCAATCCACGGCCTTCCACTCCCTTGATGTTTGTGTACCCATAGACTTTCACTTATCAATATACTTGGTATCGCCAACCCCCAATCCCTACTCCCTCCGACCATTGCATCCTTCTAGTATTCATTTCCCCAAAACCCTGCACTTAAGCATGCACTTTCATGGAACCTCATATTCAAACAAATGACTTCACCCACTACTACAGCCAACCAAGAACAACATTAATGAGATCAAATTTGAATGTCATGAGATGGTAGCAAACCAAAACTTTCAACCCATGCTAGGCCTGCAACCTCTATATAAGGTAGACTACTTCATGAATTTGGATCATCTTTGAAGATTATATCAACGAACCTTAATTGCAGAATTGAGCACTTGTGCTCTCCTATTAGATCTGAGGAAAAAATCCCTTGGGTTCTAGAGATCAGAGTTTCATAGAGTTCAAAGGATGAAACCCCTTTGGATTCTAGAGGATAGCTTCACACCAAGGTTGTATTTGTGCTTCAAGTTAGAGACTTTTAATAGATAGGAAGATTTCAGCATTTGAGCATTTCAACATTCTGAGTATCTTCTAAATATATTTGTGATCATTGTAATATTTATTATCAACAAACATATGAAGTAGCAAAGCTTTGTAATCATTGAATGAGTGATTTGAATGAAATACTCTGTTCCAGCCAGTTAATATGAGCAATCCATATTGTGGATATTTTAGATTTAGTCATTTTCGTTGAGACTCATTATAATATTTGAAATCTGAGTACTTTTAAATAAATATTTAGGTAAGAGCCATTACAGTTATCAGAGCTTTGATCTTGCCTGCTTGAAAGATAAACGAAATGGTGGATGCATCCCAGTGAAAGAGAAATCAATTATCAAAGAAGAAAGCAAAAATAGTTGCAGACCCCAGATCTAAATAAAGAGGAAGATATGGTAAAAGAGGGAAGAAGAAAATAAAAGTTAAACAGCTGAAGAAAAAGAAAACTTCCTCCATGAGAACAAAATTAGGTTGCATCAAAGACAAGAAGCATTTACAAACCTAATTGGGTGATTGCTGCATGCTAAAGAAAACCTGAAGTCCCAAACGCTCTAAAGCATCTCAAGGAGAAGGGAGTATACCTGCAAATAATACACCTGCAAGAAATGTCATCCCAAAGCCATCAAAGCCTATGTTTCTGCAAAAGGAGGCAGAGGAAGAACAACTGTTGGAAGACTCGCCTGTAGAATAGATTGGCAAAGATTCTGAGGAGTACCTAGGTCAATCTCAAGCCTTCAAAAATGTAATATCTTTTACTAGTTAACTAGACATCATGGCTAAGAGAAAGTCCAAGAGAAGAGCCCTAGATGGCAATAAAAATTGTAAGAAAATGTTGCAATAAAAAATAGGTAAGTTGAATGCCGGCAACAAGATCTCTACTAGGGCTTGGTTCCAAAAATTCCAAACTTATTTATGAGCTTGCCTAATTAGTCTACTAGGGTGGGAAACTGAACAATTTTTTTTTAAAATACAAACCTTTCACACAGAAATCCGAGAAGCAAATATTCAAAAACATGAATTTCATGAGAGCCTAAAGGCTAAAATCATAACATTTGTGATTTCTTCTCTTCAAGTATTGTTTTATGTATTCTTCCACCAATCAACTAAATGACCAATCTTTATTTTGCTTATTTCTAGACAAACCATTGATTCTCTAGTTAATTTGGGTAGATAGGGTATGTGTCTACTTGTCCAGTTAACATTCCCTTTGTCTAGTGCATTGCTCTTGTGAAACTCTAACAAATGAAAGATGCTAAGTCAGAGTACATTGTAGTGTTAGCATTTGAATAGTTTGTGTGGGTATAATTTTCTTTTCTGAAGAATTTATCTAAATCATTGTAAACTTCTAGATTCAATGTTAGTAACATTTGTTTAATCTATAAGCCAGGTTTAATCATTAATTGTTAAAATGGGTGGAGCTTGTTGTGTGCTGTTGTAGGTACATCTTTACAATGAAAGTGTGCTTGTATTTGGCATGGGTGTGCAAAAGAAGTATTTTAGTGATGTGTTTTCTGTGACAATCCCTTTGATGAGGTATTACGTTTCTTTGCCAGTTTGGATGGTTAGGTTTTGTAGCCTTATAGGGTACTATGTTTCATCTGAAATAGATTCATCTTGCTTGCAACAATATTGTTCTTTGGGATGAAGAATTTATATACGGATACACTTTGAGGATTTACATTCATAAGCTGTTAAAAATATTTGGAGAGCTCAAAACATAACATAAAACAAGTAAATGCAGGATCCAGGCCTCTCATGTACCACGCTAATATTAGTCAGTCATAACTATCAGTATACTAGAATGGGAGGAATTGAAACACATGATTTAACATACAATGCAATTATAGATTACTAATTGTATGAATTTCCAATTGTAGGTTTATTAATAATTGTCATGCTGGTAGAGAATGATTAACTTCACTCTAGTACATTGACAAATTGCCTTCCCTATACTTGGGTTTTTGATATCTTTTCTAAAGTTATCTGATCTGAAATGGATCTTTTACTTGCATTGCATTCAGTTTATCAGTCACGAATTTTGTGTAAAAATAGCTGACAACCAACAACATTAAAACACTACATTCAGTATGAAGACAAACAAGGAAAATGTAAACAGACTGTTGCATGTCAATGTACAAAGTAGAAGTTAGGAAAAACTCTGAGGATGATCAAGACCCTCAGGGACCAATTTAGCATTCCTCTTGAAAGAATGGGGGATATGTGACAGGTTCAGTGGCCAACAAATTCATCACACTGAATACATCTGAGTTAAACACATTGAACAGCCAACATATCTGTCAACTACCACAAAGCACAATAACATCCAGCCAAAGCAGAAGCCAAGATATTACATATTCTGTTGTTGAGATGGCATGCTGCTTAGGTATCTATATGCCAAATTTGTAAGCTGTCAATATCTTTAGTTGTAGTCGGCCGAAGTCAGCCAGTTGTTTATGTTAATAAAACTCTAGTTGTAGTGGGAATAAATAATGTAATAAATGTCATGTAACTAAGTCCCAATTAGTGGTAAAGGATTGTTATGAAACATCACGACAGTTGGTTGCTCAACCACTGCCGAGCATTATATGTACTAAGTCTTTGTAGTCAGGAAGACACGATTGGATAGTGTGACATCTTTATGATTGCACATGATGATATTTACTGGAAATGAATAGAAGCATTCCATGTTTCAAGCATCTTATGTTTTTGGATATGTTGTTTTGTTCTATGTTCTGTGCATATAGTTTACTTCCGTAGTACGTTGGAATACACCCAGTAAAGTAAACATTTGGCACCGTTGCCTAAGCGGACTAGGGAATCACTTGTAGCACAATGGCAGCGTAATGGGTCGACTAGTGGAAGAGCCTATAGAAACTAATGAAGAAAGAGAAGACCAGTTGACACAAGATTTGATAAATCTGTGGAATATATCACTAAGAGATCACGTACAGAGGGAATCCCTCAAGCGAGAGATCACTGAGGCAGTTATCTGGGACAGACTGGAAGTGAACGACGAGGTTGACCACCTCCTCAATTGTCTACCAAGATTACTGGCCCACCATTTCATCATCCTACAAGACCTTCGAGCGAAGCAGGATCAGGAATACTGACGGCAGCAAATATTACAGCGGCACAAAGAGAGAACCAAACAGGAAGAGGAGGAACGAGACACTAGCCGAAGACGTACTCTTGGTAACCAACAATGATCGCGTGAACAACTTTTAATGCCCGTACAGCCGAACAAAGACAATAACCGATTACTAAGCAGGCACGAGACTCAAGAGGAGAAGGTTCAGCGATCACTGTAATGAGCCAACCAATTTTTTTCAATTTTTCAATGAACAATCCAATACAACAAGCACCCATTAAGGATAGCCCAAATCCAAACAACTGTTGGAAAGTAACTCTACACCAAGAATGGACACTCAATCCAAAGATGAGAGTGGTGTTGACATATGGCGCCAAGGATCGTCAATACTCGAAATGAAAGAACAATGCTGAAAGTAACCCAACCCAAGAATGTGCACCAAGACCCGATGTGGGTGAGGTGCTAGCATATGGCGCTGGGGGTCTTATGAATTTGGTGACGGCTCAGCCGATCAACAGTATGATGATTACAATGCAAGTTCAAGAAGTAAATGGGCACCTTGCCGACCCCTTCCACTTTTCAGCGGGCAATACAAAAAGAAAAGTGCAATAAAAAAAGACTAAACAAGGCCAGTCTCTTCCACAAAGGTGGGAATTATAATAAACTGAGCAAGGACCGGTCTCTTCCACAAACGTGGGAAATAGGAAATTGCAAGAAATAAGATGGTTGAATAGTACTACTGTACCAGCCTTACCATGAGATATTTTTCCTGCAAATAACACTATATTAGAGAAGTCTCGGTGCTACAAATATGAAGTGTGTCTCTCCAATCACCAAAATGACTCTCCCAACAAGAACCCAACTCAGAATGACAACTTCTACAATCTGATATGACAAACCAGCAACTAGGAATGCACAGACCAACAACTAAACAAACCACTAGGATGCTTGTAACCCACTCCAAACTCACCCAAATGGAATGAAACAAAAATGCCTAAGCTACTAATGATGTACGCACCCAAGAAGCAACACTAAAACCATTCCAACAGATTGATATTTATTTTGCACAAATTTCAAGACAACTCCAAAATGGTACGGCCCTCTAAGAGGGGCGATTTCTTGCTCTAAAATCCTACACTTGACAATAAAATCTAATAATCAGCATGAAGGGTCGCCCCAACCAGCAAAACTCATTTAGCAAATACCCAGAACAAAATAAAATATATTCTATGACTTCTAAGCAAAAACAACTTTCAGCTATGACTAGACCAGCAACTCAAAAATGATCAACTACAAGAAACTCCATCACAATATGCTCAATCTGCTCTGAAGAGTTAAGAACAGCCTTTATCTTAGCTAGTTGCTATCTCTCAAGCAAGAAACTAAGCCCAAGCTAGGAGGTATGCATTCCTCGAAGCAACTCACTCACTATTTCGGCAGCATAACAATATAGTAGACATGAGATAACAAAATGAAGAATATAAGCCTCCTTATATAGACTCATGAGAAGAATCTCCTCTACTTCTAGAAGGTGTGCCCAAAATCTCATGAAGACATTTTAAATTTTGAATTACTTTTCCCTCCTTCAAAAATGCGTCCAACTCAAGGGAGAAATAATTCTTTTAATAAAATATTACTCTTCATCAAAGTTGGCGTCCCACTCTCAAGGCATCATTTTCAACCTTAGAAATATTTTAAATAGCCTCCTGATGAGGCATCCACCCTCCAATACCCCTTTTTCAGAACAACTTAAAGTTATATCACTAGGCTAAGGGGTCCAAGGTAAAAATATAACATTTATAGCATGAAATACTTATTCCTCCAAAACTTTCACTTCAAGGATAAAAAATCAATATTACCCATTGTACTGCCTGAAGAGGAAAGCCCCTTGTGTTGATGCTAACAAGACCACTGCCAAAAATAGAATTTACTAAAACTAGTAAATTCAGAAAGTTGCTCAGACCAAAGTGCATACGATACCATTGCGAAGCTCTCTGAAAACCCAGAAAGAATCCAAAATCCAAAATCTAAAACTCCAAGTGCAAACCTCAGAAAATGCAGAAACAACCTCCTAGAAAGTAGGAAACCCTAATTTTAGCTTCCGACTAGCCTACGGGCCTCCAGGATAGGCTAACGGCCATCAGTACTGATCACTGCTGAGAAGGGGACATTACAGTGCGCCCTCCCCAAGATTGCATGCCCTCAAGCAATCGCAAGTCTAGATACTACAAAATCTCCTCATTCTCCCAAGTTGCATCCTCCAAAGGAAAATTCCTCCACTACACCAAGTATTTTTTGATTGTCCTTCTCCTCAAAGTACACTCTCTGGAGTTGATGATCTCCTCTGGAACCAAAACCAACTGACCTTCCTCATCCAAAGGAGGCAAATCTAATGAAGCCACAACATTGTTTCCAAGCGCCTTCTTGAGGCGAGACACATGGAAGACATTGTGAACTTTGCTACTTGCTAGTAGCTCCAACTCATAAGCCATTGCTCCAACCTTTATGATGACTCTGAATGGCCCATAGAAACGTGGTTTGAGTTTCTCTGCTCCACTCTTCTTGAGAGTAGATTGTATGTATGGCTAAAGTCGAATATAAACCATGTCTCCAACCTCAAATGAACGCTCAACACGCTACTGATCAGCGTACACCTTCTGTTGATTCTGTGCTATCTAGAGATTGTTCTTCAAGGACTTCAAAATATCTTGACTTTGCTGCAACAAATCCTTGGCTTGAGGGGCTTTGCTATCACCAAACACCAAATCAGCAAAGCTAGGAGCCTCATAACCATAGAGAGCCATGAATGGAGACATCCTTATAGACATGTGAAAGGATGAATTATAGCAATACTCTTCTAGGTGAAGCCATTTCACCCATGTCTTTTGTTGCTCCGAGACATAGTTTCTGAGATAACCCTCCCCTCCAACCACTTGTTCACTGCTTCAGTTTGACCATCCGTTTGTGGGTGATAGCTAGTACTTGGAGTAAGCTTTGTACCACTCAACCTAAAAACCTCTTGCCAAAAAGTTCTTAGGAATTTGTTGTCCCTATCACTCACAATGCTTTTCGGCAGCCCATGCAATCTAAACACCTCATGGAAAAACAAATCTGCAACTTGACCTACTGAAAATGAACTAGCAATGGCAAAGAAATGAGAAAACTTTGTTAATCTATCCACCACAACATAGATACAGTCTTTTCCTTGAGTCTTTGGCAACCCCATGATGAAGTCCATCGATATGCTTTCCCATTTTTTATTGGGAATAGGAAGAGGTTGCAGCAATCCAGCTGGAAGAGCATTGAAATATTCCCTTTACTTTTTTCCCCAAAATTAGACACACAAACCAGCATCAAACCACTGATTAGAGTTAGCTCCAAATGCAAATCAGCATGGAAAGTAACTCTAACCAAGAATGTTCACTAAGATCCCAATGTGGGCGAGGTGATAGCATATGGTTAGAGGATCATTAGGTATAAACTGAACTGAAATTACAATTCATCTGCTGATGCAAGAATCCACAAGCAATGGGAATACTCCACTTATTCTGTGGGTGAGATTATTACATTATTAATTTATTAAGGCAACAAGCCAACCATTAAATCCTCTCTTCCACTTATTTCATGGGGGGAAAACAGTCCACACAACCACTTATTTTGTGGGGGGAATTTACAAACAAGAAAGATGTTTATTCTAAAACTCAACCACTCAATTGTGGGAGTGTAATCAAGTATAAATTGCAGCAATAAAATGAAATAGCCGTTATTACTACTAACTAGCTTTACAATGAATAGAAATAGCTGCAAATAAGAGAGATGAGCTTCCAGAATGTTCTTTATCCACACTGGCGGTAAACCATCCAGGGGGTACTTAATGTGAAAAATAAGAAATGATTGCAGCAATAAAGGACTGGAACAATACTACTGTTTACAGTCTTACAATATAGAAAGAGAGCTGCAAATTACATGAATATTACAATGTTTTCAAAGCACCAAGATACTGAATGATTCCATGATAAATATTAACAATTATTAATGAAGGACTGGAAATTCAAACTGAAACAAGTCTGATGTAAATCTGCAATTCTGGAAATGAATAACCAGCAACTATAAGAATCAATTAAATGCTCATAACTTCACCAAAATACCTCTGAATGGAGTGAAACGAAGTGCAATGAACCTCTAGAGGATAGGTGCCCATGACAAAATGAAGAAACAGCCTCAAAAGTCATCCATTAATTTATGGCACAATTCCCAATGCTCTCCAAATGGTACGGCTCTTGAGAAGAGCGATTTAGCAATATAAAATCAAAGACTTGGAAATAAATTCCAATATCTTGTGGAAGGGGTCGCCTTGGGTCTAGAAACACTTTGCAAACATACCCAGAATGATATATAATTTGCTCAAAAAGCTGTTAATAAAAAACACTTTCAGCTGTAGCAATATCAACAACACCAAAACTAAGAAAAACTCCAAAATCTTCAACAATTGAGCTCCATCTGCTAGTCTGAATGAGAAGCAGCAATAAAAACCAATTAGGTGTTGTCTCTCAAACACGAAATTGATTGGAATCTAGGAGGTAAGCATCTCTCGAAGAAATAATCACAATGTCATTTCGACAGCATAACTTTAGCAATTAACAATGGATGCCAAATGCTGGAGCAAAGCTTCATATTTAAAGAGAATGAGATGACTCTTCAATTTCCCCTAATGGTATGCTAAAAGTCACATTTGAAACTTTTCAAATTTCCAAAAGTTATTAATTCCTCCTCAAGATGGCGTCCACTTCATGGCAATTAAAACTTCATTAAATATTTAATTTTTCCTTTATGAGGGCGTCCCCCTTCAAGTCCACCTTTTAAACACAACTTGAAGTTATCATCCTAGGCCAAGGGGGTCAACAAAGAAACATTACATTAATTGCTTTGTATTAAATAATTGCCATCAAAACTGCATTTTGGAAGCTATACCAAAAATACCAACTACTCCAACAAGAAAGAACAACTGAAGTACTGCCAACAGGACCACTGCCAAACATAGTATTTACTAAAAATAGTAAACACCAAGAAATGCCACAGAACCTCCAAACAAAGGAAACCCTAATTTCACTTTTGATCAACCTACGGATTTCCGGAAATAGGCTATCAGTCAAAGAAGAGTATATGGCCAAAATGGGGACATTACAAGCATGCTCATTCTTGTTCATTTGGCAAGTGTGACACTCCTTGATGTAACGTTGGGCCTCCTCTTTCAACCCTTTCCAAGAAAATCTTTCTCGAATATGCCTATAGGTCTTGAAATAACCTTGATGACCAACAAGTGGAAGGTCATGGAAGGTCTGCAAAATCTTCTTTTTGAGCTTAGATTTGGCTACCAAGAAGACTCTCCCTTTGTAGTGTATCAATCCATCAACCACCTTGTACCTTTCATCAAGAAAAGTACCTTCAATAATGCTGGTTGCAAACTGATTTTTGGCATAATCAGCAAGCAACAACTCCTTCCAATCAGCAGTAAGCTCACACAATGAGCTCAAATGAGGCCTTTGAGATAGAGCATCCACCACTATGTTGTTTTTTCCTTTGACATACTCAATGTCAAAGTCGTAAGCTTGAAGCTTACTCACCCACTTTTGTTGCCTTTCGTTCAAGTCCTTCTGATGCATGAAGTGCTTGAGGCTATTATGATCGGTCTTGACAACAAACTTGCTTCCCACCAAGTACTGTCGAAACTTGGCCAATGCATGCATGATTGCAAGCATTTCCTTATCATAGATGGAGTATGACCTTTTAGCACCTCTTAGCTTTCTGCTCTCAAACACGATTGGGTGTTTTTCTTGCATCAAACCTTCTGTAGAAACCATAAAGACCCAAGAACCCCTTCAAATGAGTCAAATTTTCTGGAGGTGGCCAATCTACTATGGCCTTGATCTTTTCTGGATCAACCTTCACTCCTTCAGCACTGATTATGTGGCCAAGGTAGAGCAACTCCTTCATTCCAAATTCAGATTTGGACTCTTTGGCAAACAAGCTTTCAGACTCAAGGATGCTAAGCACCTCCTCCAAGTGCCTGAGATGTTCTTCCCACGTCTTGCTGAAAATGAGAATATCATCAAAATAGATTA